>JAQJVL010000003.1:8723170-9017421 GCA_035578905.1 Stictocephala bisonia
CCAAAGTACTGGTACAAATATTCATATTACACGATATACACGTACAGATAGATTGCCGGTCCCCGATGTTTGGGGTCTAGTAATGGAGCGATGCTAACATCCTTAATGAACCAATGTACTGGTACAAATATTCATATTATATGATATACACTTACAGATATATTGCTGGTCCCCGATGTTTGGGGTCTAGTAATGGAGCGATGCTAACATCCTTAATGAACCAAAGTACTGGTACAAATATTCATATTACACGATATACACGTACAGATAGATTGCCGGTCCCCTATGTTTGGGGTCTAGTAATGGAGCGATGCTAACATCCTTAATGAACCAAAGTACTGGTACAAATATTCATATTATATGATATACATATATAACTAATAAAACTAAGGGTAAAACGTAAAACTTAATTAACCATAATATATTATATATAGGCAGTACCTAACATAAGGGGGAGAGGCGATAACAGAGGCTCTGGCCTCTCATTTCATCTCGGTTTATATCAATTGCACTTTGACTCCAGACGAATTGTGTTGTGGTGCTAAGCATTCATCTATTATGGAACATGTCAGTTCAATGTCTTTATCAGAAATATCGGAATATGAAGTAATAAATAGTATAAAACAGTTAAAATCAAAAAAGTCGCTAGGACCGGATAGTATTCCACAGTACATTTTTAAGGGTTGTGCTGAGTTTTTTGTTGCTCTCTTAAAACATTTATTTAATCTTTCATACAAACAATGTTGTTTTCCTGATGCTTGGAAGATAACAAGGGTTGTACCAATACCCAAGAAAGGTCGTAGTGATGACATTGAGAATCATCGGCCTATAGCGGTGTTATCATCTCCTGCTAAAATATTTGAACCAATAATTTATAATAGATTGTTTTGTTATATTAACAAATACATTAGTAAATGTCAACACGGCTCTCTTCCGAATAAATCAGTAAAATCCAATTTGTTAAATTTTTCGCAGTATTGCAATTATGCTGTTGACAACAACATCCAAGTTGATGTTATTTATAAAGACTTTCAAAAGTTGACAGAGTTAATCATTTGAGTCTGCTTAGTAAGCTAAATTATTATGGATTTAATGATCAGTGTGTGAAATTTTTTTCAACTTATTTACATGGGAGAAGTCAGTTTGTTAGTTTTGCAGGATTTACCTCTAGTAGATGCATAGCTGGCTCAGGTGTCCCGCAAGGCTCAAATTTAGGTCCATTGTTATTTTTAATTATGATCAATGATGTGGGAACACATATTAAAAACAGTGAATTACTGCTTTATGCGGACGATATGAAACTTTTTTTGAAGATAAACAATGTTAGTGATTGCTATAAATTACAACAAGATCTTAATGCACTTGTATTGTGGAGCAATTCAAATTTAAAAATTAATCTTGAAAAATGTGTCGTTATGTCATTTTCCAGAAAACCAGACAAAAATATAATTAAATTTAACTATGACATGGGGGAAAACAATTAAATAGGAAATCAACTGTTAGAGATTTAGGTGTATTATTTGACACAAAATTAAGTTTTACTGAACATATTATCTCATTTTGCAAATCGTCATATTCAATATTAGGCTGTATAAGAAGATGCGGACATTTTTTAAATAGTTTTGAAGCAATTAAATCAGTCTTTGTTTCACTTGTTAGAGCTAGACTTGAATATGGAGCTGTAATATGGAATCCTCATGTTAATTATCTCATAGATATGATTGAAGCAGTACAGAAAAAGTTTTTGAGGTTTTTATATTATAAGGCATTTGGTCACTATACATTAGATGTTCCATATTCAGAATTACTAAATATCTTCAATATTGCAAGTTTGTCGAAAAGACGCAAGATTAGCATGCTTATCTATCTTCACAAGTTAGTGGGTGGGGTACTCGATGATAGCAAGCTGTTATTTCAACTGGACTTTGCCATCCCCCGTCCAAACTCCCGTAGCCTTATGTTATTTGTTCCGAAATACTCTCGCACTAACCTTGGATATTTCTCCAGTTTAAATACAATGATTAGACTATACAATGTTAATTCACCTTCACTTGACATTTTTTATAACTCACTTGATTCTTTAAAAAATACTTTAGTTAAGATTGTTGACAATTGATATTAATTGAGATTAATAGTTTATGAAATGTTGCTTGTTATTCAACATTACAGAGTTTAAAATATATTATTGGTTACAAATTAGGATAAGTCTGAGTATTTATGTATTTATTGATTTTTGTTCATGTTATATTTATTATATAGTCTTGTGTTTTCATTTTTGGTTTCTGTCATTTGTTATATCGATGTGTAAATTGTTAATCTAAACACGCCATTTTTATGATGAATAATGCGTGTATTGTGGAACTGTTGGACTGAGAGATAATGAACTGCATGTGCATATTTAAATATTATAATCTTAATGCTGCAATGTAATTGGTGTTGTTGCTGTTTTGTAGCATTGTAAAATGAATAAATAAATAAGATATTGGGAATCTTGATTTCCTATTCAGTACTTCTGGTATTTTGTCACCAAAACTTTGAATCAGTAATTTCCGGGAGCCTATAACTTTCATTTCCGAACGTTTAGAGATTCATCAGGTGTTTAATCTATCTTCTTATTAGAGTTAAATTAAATCACATTTTGCAAATATATTTACACTTATATTTTTGTTCTTTTTGTATACCGTGATCATAAATAAAACTATCAGTTCTCTATGTTTTGAAAATTACAAAGTTGTCTTAGCTTAATTTTCCAAATATTTATCTATTATTTTACATCAATTCTGAATATATAAAATAGTTAAATGTAATCTACATGTCTATGTTAAAGCTTATGCTGGTTTTTTTATATAATGTATAATTAAGTCAAACATAATTTTGAACCAATATTTAAAATGTTATCCTGCAAGTCTTCTACAGCAATGCTTTTATCATCTACTTACTTTAAAAAACACTAGATACCAAAGGTAAATATAGTAACTTAAAAGTTATAAATAAACTTAAGACTTTAAAATAAAACGTACAAATTAGTATTTAAAATAAAATATATATTTTAAATACTGATTTGATATTATTTTGAAAATGTCATAAGTCGAATTTTAATTTAATCATGTTTGTAGTTTTGAAAGTAAAACAGATTTTTGAATTAGCCCATCTTTTTGATTAAAAAATCTTTAAATTAAAATATGTTTATTACCATACTATGATTCCTATGTATTAAATATCGTGGTGTTTTTACTTGTTTTAATCATTTTAAATTTTATTTGAAATACTAAGCCCAGTTTTAAAACAGGTGTTGGAAGTTGTTACATATTTTTATTAACGATTAAATTTTATACGTAAAAAAGTACTTAACATCTTTTTTGAATTTTTGCTTGTTTGTCCAATATACTTTTTGTTACAATCATTGCATGCTATTTATACATTCCAGACTTGTTTTCATCATCCTCAGTATCTACTGAATTTTTAATTATATTTTAATTTATTAATTTAATTTGTAAGCTATTATTTATTTCCTAGCAAATATTCACTATAAATATTTGACTTGTTATCTTTTTTTTGGGTAGGATTTGAAAATGTCTGTATTGTACTAATCTAAGCATTATTATTTTCAATATGAATTAGTATTTTAATTCTAATATTATTTTTTCCATTTTTAAACATGCATTTATTAAAATTATATCCAATGAAAAGTGTAACATTTTTATATAATTTAGGTGTGTTTTTAACTTTTCTCCTGATAGAGGTGTATTTACTGCATATTACGAAATTACAGAGTCCCGACAGTACAATCTCCTCAACAGAACCCCAGTATAGATTGTCATGGATAAACCCAGCCAAGTGAATAGCACTATAACACAGTCTTATGTTTGTCACGTCACACTAATGACGTCAGAGTCCCGACAGTACAATTACCTCAACAGAGTCCTAGTGTAGGTTGTCAAGGATAAACCCAGCCAAGTGAAGAGCACTATAACACAGTCTTATGTTTGTCACGTCACACTAATGACGTCAGAGTCCCGACAGTACAATTACCTCAACAGAGTCCTAGTGTAGGTTGTCATGGATAAACCCAGCCAAGTGAAGATCACTATAACACAGTCTTATGTTTGTCACGTCACACTAATGACGTCAGAGTCCCGACAGTACAATTACCTCAACAGAGTCCTAGTGTAGGTTGTCATGGATAAACCCAGCCAAGTGAAGATCACTATAACACAGTCTTATGTTTGTCACGTCACACTAATGACGTTAGAGTCCCGACAGTACAATTACCTCAAAACGTCTTAGGGTAGGTTGCCATGGATAAAACCAGCCAACTAATGACGTCAGAGTCCCGACAGTACAATTTCCTCAACAGAGTCCCAGTGTAGGTTGTCTTGGATAGATAAACCCAGCCAACTAATGACGTCAGAGTCCGGACAGTATAATTATCTCGACATTGAGGTTACCTCTAAAGATCAGGATTCATAGTAAGTTTGATATTTTTATCTTAAGTAATTTCTTATATATTGAGGTTTTACTTACAGATAATGGAGCGAGACAGACCATATGTTCACAAGACTCTTTTGTTTGTTTTGTCATTTTGAATAACCACCTGAAGTTTGGATGCCGACATACGGGACACCCCTTGCATGTGTCCTATGTAAATTTAGTAATAAGCACATACACAAATTATCTGAAAATAGAATATCAGTTGTCAGTGGTACAAGTCAATTCTTATGCTTTTCCAATAGTTTTTAACTTTAGATGGGTCATAGCACGGTCATTATTAAATATGGTTTAGACAATCTTTTACAACACCTTAACTATATCTTTAAGCAGGTACTGCAAGAAATGTTTATTTTATAATGTAATAACAATTCTAAAAATATAAAAAATCTTATTTTATGAAACATAATTATGGTTAAAAATACTAAAAAGTTTACTTATAGAGAACATTTACAATTCAGATGTAGGGAACTGGGGATGGAATTTATATTTGAGGGGAAACTGTTTTATAACCATACAAATGACTTTTGAGTGACAAAACTTCAAGATAAAGCTAATATTACTCTTAAATTGTATTCAAACTGCTCTAAAATTATCGATTTTATAATATGTTTATTTAAATTCAATAGCATTAAAAAAGGTGAAATGTTACTTATTTAACTATTAGTGCTATTACACTAGGTAATTTTATAATATTAAACATAAATAGGTAATTTTGAATAAAAGTAGACAATTTTAACATTAAACATTAAACATGCAATAACTTTAGCTTGAATATTTTAATGTGTTTGGATTTAAAGCTGCTAAATAAATATTCTGGATTTGATACTTAGTGAAATATTTGCCGTGTATTTTACCTAGATTGTAGATTCAGCAGAAAGAGTTTGTTTCAGGAAACCAAGGGAAATTTAAGAAATTCCTGAAAAACATCAGGAAGCTTGTCGGTGTTTTGGGTTGTGATAAGGGGTACAATATGATGCTGGGTAGCCACAGGTTATTACGTCATCTAAAGACTCGGGATGGATTGGTGCGAAATATCCTTAAGTAGAGTGTGTGGATTAAGTAATTTTAGCTGAGTTAAAAAAAAAAAAAACTTTAATATACTCCCTCAATGAGTTGATTTAAAACATTTGTAGTTTTAGCTACGGTGTTATTACGTTCTTATGTAACTATTATTGAATAATTTATACGATAGTTAGGCACAGTTCAAAATTTGAAACTTTAATTTTTAAAGATTAAACATTTTTTTTATAATCAACTAAACTGAAATTTCCTTAACCAGACAAGCCATATAAAATAACGTGTCAATAATTTTTTTCACATGAATTCTAAAATTTGTGTGGTAATTGATTTTTTATCCGATATATCAATAAAAATTTGCAATAAAGTCAAGATAAAGAATACTTCTTTAAAACTTTTTTATTTTTAACATAAAAATAAAACACACACACACACACACACACACACACACACACACACACACACACACACACACACACACACACACACACACACACACACACACACACACACACACACACACACACACACACACACACACACACACACACACACACACACACACACACACACACGCACGCACGCACGCACGCACGCACGCACGCACGCACGCACGCACGCACGCACGCACGCACGCACGCACGCACGCACGCACGCACGCACACGCACACGCACACGCACACGCACACGCACAGACACACACAGACACACACAGACACACACAGACACACACAGACACACACAGACACACACAGACACACACAGACACACACAGACACACACAGACACACACAGACACACACAGACACACACACACACACACACACACACACACACACACACACACACACACACACACACACACACACACACACACACACACACACACACACACACACACACACACACACACGCACGCACGCACGCACGCACGCACGCACACACGCACGCACGCGCACGCACACACACACACACACACGCGCGCGCGCGCGCACACACACACACACACACACACACACACACACACACACACACACACACACACGATGTGTGAAATGAATAAATAGGCCGAGGAGAATCTCTCAGCATAACAAATGGTTGATGCATTCAACACATACAAATCTGTAATTCATATATTCCAGATGAGAGACATCAAGGTACTGTCTGCTGCCCACAGCTCCCCTTGTTCCTCTTATACAATTCACAAGTTAGAGAAGTACAGTACTTTCAATAATGTATAGTTTGTTTATGAATTTAGTTTATTTTACCTTTTTACTGCCTGTGACAGTCAATTAATTAATTTGTGTTTACTGTGAATAGAGTAATACAATGTCAATAATAAGTAATACAATGCCACTAATAAGTAATACAATGTCACTAATAAGTTATATAATGCCACTAATAAATAATACAATGTCACTTATAAGTAATACAATGTAAATAATAAGTAATACAATGCCACTATTAAGTAATACAATGTCACTAATAAGTAATACAATGTCAATAATAAGTAATACAATGCTACTATTAAGTAATACAATGTCACTAATTAGTAATACAATGTCAATAATAAGTAATACAATGCCACTAATAAGTAATACAATGTCACTAATAAGTAATACAATGTCACTAATAAGTAATACAATGCCACTAATAAGTTATATAATGCCACTAATAAATAATACAATGTCACTTATAAGTAATACAATGCAAATAATAAGTAATACAATGCCACTATTAAGTAAATAATACAATGTCACTTATAAGTAATACAATGCAAATAATAAGTAATACAATGCCACTATTAAGTAATACAATGTCAATAATAAGTAATACAATGCCACTAATAAGTAATACAATGTCACTAATAAGTCATATAATGTCACTAATAAGTAATACAATGGTCAAGGATGACGGCTCAATGGTTAAGGTTTCGGGGTATCTTGGTGCAACGTCAGGGTTCAGATCCTCAACTGAGCCAACAGTCGTTATTTCACTCTTCTGTTAACAGGTCTGCAAGGAAAAGTAAACTATTAAAGAAGAATATAAAAATCTATAAACATTAAAACGATTTTTCACTTTTGTATTTTGTATTTTGCTAGTCACTTTAGACCTACAGCTTATTAACGCTTCAGTGTAATATATATATATATATATATATATATATATATATATATATATATATATATATATATATATAAATACACACACATATATATGTATTCTAAATATATATATATATATATATATATTTAGAAAGATTAAGGTTAGTTAAAATGACAAAATGTTTAATACATAAATAACTTACATGGCTCTTGGGATACACTATATTGTATTTATACACCATTATAAGTTCAGCCAGTCCTGCAGACAACAATGCCCAAGGGAGTATGACGTCATTACTATGACGTCAGAGGACTAATTATATTCCCTTACGTTATAATAGGGTCTACCTCGGTTACCTTTACGCCTTGTTGGACTCGACTTTGTTACATAATAAAAACCTGGTATTTCGTTACGCCTCGTTGCATTTGTAATAAGGTAAAGCAACAACATTTTTTCTCCAGCTTCTTCAGTTTATCAATAGTTGAAAGAAGGTTCTACAAAGAAAAGTAGTTAGTCTTAGTAACTATCCACAAGTTTAATTTATAAAAGCCACATTATTAAATAACTTCAGTTTTCAATTAGAGAAAGAAACAATAAATGTAAAATATTTTTTAAAAGTTATGTGGTAAAGGGAATGGATAAAAATGTACTTTGTGGAAACGTAAGTAATTGGTTTTATCAATAGGCAGTGGTATGAACATAAGTTAGAAAGTTTGGACCATTTTTTAATTGTCTACAAAGAAGTCTCTCAAACAAAACTCATTAAGATTAATTTGAGAGACTCAGGGATGAAAACTCAAACATTAATTTTTCTTCTTAAACTTTTATTTTATGGCATAACCGCCTGTTTTAAAGGACTATTCAAAACAAATAATTACAATAACACATTTTAAGGCTTAAATTACTAAGGCAAATGTATTTTAAAATCAGTTGTAAATTTCTCAATCTCCTCTACATGGATTTACAACAATAGAAATGATTGAACGTTTTACTACTGTAACAAATGTTCTCAAATTAAAGGTCATTTATTTGTTGTTTTTATTTGAATGCACAATAATAAATACGTAACTCAAAAAAATATATTTGCTGTAAATATACGACAGAAAATTCAATTCACATTACATTATGCAGACTGCAGTATAAACCTAGTCGGTAATGTATGTAATTCACTCTATATTAACCTGTTTTCTGATTAGAGTTTCCCGGATTCGATAAAACTCGTTACCAATTATGTCTCGTTAATAATTTACTAAATTATATTACGTTTATTGGAATGGGCAAACATTAATTATTGTCTTAATCTTTTATAGTAACCGTATTTGGGAGATTGTAGGCCATAGGGGATGCTCGGTCCTCTTAATACCGACATGGCGTCCGCTTGATGGTTGCTATCGGGGTGTTGGTGGTAATCATTGTGCGGATGTTGTGTGGGGGAGATAACTGAGTATCAGGCTTGTCAATCAGCTGAAAATCAGACCAGCACTACGTGGTTCGGATTCAACGTAAAGCTGTAGGTCCCTTACTTGCCCTGGCTCTTGGGCTATTAATAAATTGCCCTTTCTGAGGAACAGTTGAACTCAGATAGTAATCAGACTACAGTCATCCACACTCATCCTACACTCATATAACCATTCATATTCGCCTTAAAATACCAACAACGTTGTGTCGGCGTCTCATATGTAAAAATTATTGAAATAAGAATTAAGAATTATTAGATGCAATAGTAATGGATCTTAAAGGATACGTAAGAACATTATTTTCATAAAGTAATTATGTTAATTTAATTATTAACAGTGTATATTACCTTATTCAAGTCTTATTCAAGAAGAATGTTATCTACGTTGCCTGGGATGTGTGGGTTTCAGCTGATGAGCCATTAACCCGTGACAACGTGTCAGGTTGACTAACGTGTTATCTACGTTGCCTGGGATGTGTGGGTTTCAGCTGATGAGCCAGGAACCCGTGACAACGTGTCAGGTTGACTAACGTGTTATCTACGTTGCCTGGGATGTGTGGGTTTCAGCTGATGAGCCAGGAACCCGTGACAACGTGTCAGGTTGACTAACGTGTTATCTACGTTGCCTGGGATGTGTGGGTTTCAGCTGATGAGCCAGGAACCCGTGACAACGTGTCAGGTTGACTAACGTGTTATCTACGTTGCCTGGGATGTGTGGGTTTCAGCTGATGAGCCAGGAACCCGTGACAACGTGTCAGGTTGACTAACGTGTTATCTACGTTGCCTGGGATGTGTGGGTTTCAGCTGATGAGCCAGGAACCCGTGACAACGTGTCAGGTTGACTAACTTGTTACTTTTCACCTGAAATTTGTCAAAAACATTTTTTGTTTAAGCCTCCTTCCCTTCTATTATTTACGTAAATTAAAATATTTTATCACTTCATAAAGTAGTTTGTGCAATATTGTGGTTTTAAAATAATTATATTTTTGTCATAATAGTAGTACATTTTTATCAGACAAGTTACACTACAAAAGTATTGTATCCTTACTTCACAATATGATATAAAATCTTCCCTGCTTTACAAAATGTAGTATTAGACTTTCTCAGCTACTAGTACTGTCTTCCACTTACATACAAAAAAATCTAGCGTGTGTTATTTTAATTTAGGTAGTCTTGTGAAAGGACGTATTTGTAAGAAAGTTATGGTATAATGGTTTAGAATATATTGACCAATTCACCTTGTTCCGTACTTAGTACTAATATTGTACATATAGTTACTTGTAATTCATAATTAAGTAATTTAATAGTTTGTTCCTCTTATCTGTTTTTATAATCTCTTAAGCATAGATTGTTGCATACTCATAACATATTCATCTGTAACTATATTGAAATTTAAATAATATTATTGGCCTCTATGCACATGCACTTACCAAAAGTCAAATATCAGGTGACATTGTCTAACCCTTGTAACCGGTGGTGTGAACCCCGTCAACACGATTCACCCCTATACCTAAAATTAAAAGCCCAGTTGAACTTATGATGCTATGCGGAACGGTTCGTTCGGATCTCGCGTCGCGATTGCCGTGACCCTCTCTTATAGTGTATAATTTTGGATTCATTAGTCAGTTATCGTGTTTTTTGTTTCTCAATATCTCTTCTCTCAATCTATTCAGCATTTTATTAAAATTAAACTCTAAACAGTGTTGTGTTGTGCTCCAAACTGACCGCTGGACAACATCGATATCCCAGGCCTGGTGGATCCATCTCTACGGTCATCTCAACTCTCATCTTCTCAGTTATTCGCTACAAGATATGCACTATCTCCTCTAAAGGTACAGTTGGTTCCTTTTCATTACTTTCTTCTTATAAAACGCATCTCCCTGTGATCGTTCGTGGTAACGTCTTTTGTAGTGTTTCCTCTACTAACGTGGATGTTAGTTGGTCCTCCGAAAAGGCACTAAGCTTTACAATCTCTCAAAACGCCCTCAATATCAAATACACCTATTCATCCTAGAACAGTGGTAGGACTTTTGGTTATATTTTGTGTGGTAGCTGACATAGCTAGGAGATCACAACATTGTGACAATCCAGCTACCAAATTGCGGGGAGTGTAACCAAACAATGGATCACATAGTTACAGAGTGCCCCCTGTGCTATTTTACGGAGGGATCACCCACCATAAACAGAATCAGTGAGACATGTCTTAAATGGCTTAATGAATTGTATTTAGATTTGTGGCAGGAGATCACTTTACATTTTGTATTCCTATTTTTTGGATCTCGTTACAAATATATATCACAGCTTTTTAAATTAACAAATGGTAGCTGATAATAAACCATATGATATATAACGGGTGTTCAAAAAGTATGGACCCCTTTAATATTGTATACTATATAATATTAATAAACACAGTATTACGTATAATTAAACTCTAGGATTACGTCCTCACTGTGGTTACTGAATTTTTGGCCATTTTAACTGTCCTTTTTCGCTCTGTGACTGAAGTCTAAAAAATCTTAAATGTAATTATATCTTAAGTTATGCCTCATTTTAAAGGTCATTTAAAGGTTAGAGGAACACATTACCGCAACCCCGACTGAATTAGGACTATTTTTTGGAAATAGCAGCCTTTCAAAGTTCCAATGAGGCCAAACGTATAGATGTTATTTCCAAACGAATATGCCTTTTTCAGTCAGTCGGGGCAATGTTTTCTCTTACAATGACCTTTAACATGAGGTATAACTCGACCTATGCTTAAATTTAAGATTTTTCAGATTTCCTCCACAGAACGTCCCCTCAAAGCGAAAAGGTTCCAGACTGTTTGTATAGTGCAATTCTGGTTCCATTATAGCACTACTACGGTAAGATTATCTCCAGTCAAGATATAACTATGTCACAGATAAAGGGAAATTCAACTTAATGTACTGCACTTTTTCCGTTATAGAAAAAATATATAAATGATGAAGAATAAATTTAACTCAAAATAAAATTAAAAAAAGGCTTTACAATTTTACTTTTAATTTTTATGTCATATTTATTATAAAAAACGTTGTTTTTAATATAATATATAATGTTTTATCAGATTTTATTACTTTTGTCGGTCTATTTTATACAATATTTAAGTTAAATTTAACTGAATCTCGTATATAATTACTTAGTTATCTTAGTGTATTAGACATTACTTCAGGGGAAATACGAAAATGCAAAATATCTTTTACAATATTTAAGATAAATTCAATGGATTTTAGAATTTTATATAAATATAATATTTCTATGTTATATTTTCTCAATTAAATACAATTACCTAGTAATCATCGTGTATTTGACATTACTTCAGCATATATACGAAAATGCACAATTCCGGAACAAAGGAAGCTCATTAGACACCAAGCGAGCTACAAACATACTATGTGAGTGTTTGGCAATCTCTGTTTATTGAACACATTTATAGACCCCTCTGTACAGTTGCAAAATCTGTTGGCTTGGGATTGCCGTTACAACAAGCACTAAGTTGGCTACAAACATACTCTGTGAGTGTTTGGCAATCTCTGTTTATCGAACCCATTTACGGGCCTCTCTACACATTTTGTTGGCTTGGGATTGCTGTCATAGTAGACACCGGGTGAGCTACAAATATACTCTGCGCAATCTCTGTTTATCGAACCCATTTACGGGCCTCTCTGACAGTTAAACAATTAGTTGGCTTGGGATTGCTGTCACATTAGACACCAGGCGAGCTCCAAACATACACTGTGAGTGTTTGGTAATATCTGTTTATCGAACCCATTTACGGGCCTCTCTACACATTTTGTTGGCTTCGGATTGCTGTCATAGTAGACACCGGGTGAGCTACAAATATACTCTGCGCAATCTCTGTTTATCGAACCCATTTACGGGCCTCTCTACACATTTTGTTGGCTTGGGATTGCTGTCATAGTAGACACCGGGTGAGCTACAAATATACTCTGCGCAATCTCTGTTTATCGAACCCATTTACGGTCCTCTCTGACAGTTAAACAATTAGCTGGCTTGGGATTGCTGTCACTTTAGACACAAGGCGAGCTCCAAACATACTCTGTGAGTGGCAATCTCTGTTTATCGAACCCATTTACGGGCCTCTTTGTATAGATACATGATTTGTTGGCTTAGGATTGCTGTCTGTGCCATTATACTGTATACACAGTATACTGTTCACAGTTAGGAAAGAAAATAAAAATAAAACATTAATGTGTGTTACATATTAGAGAATGAGTTAATTTGGTTATTATATTGTATCATTTGCATGTTCATCATTTAATGACAATTTTTTAGATTAAATTTGACAAGAATATAAATAATTCGTTGTTTATAATATTATATGATTTTTATTTATATATTTCGCAAATTGATGTTTCCATTTTTAGATAGGAGCATTGTAAGATATAACATAGAACGCAAAACAATTGTATATTATAACTTGATTGTGCATAGCTTGCATCTATGTCCATTTAAATTAATAATTTTTAGATTATTTTACGAACACTAAATACGAAAATTAGAAAAATGGATCTACTTTCTAACTATACAAAATTGGCCAGTAATTAGTGGTAACTTTCTAGATTATTCCACTTAGTGAATAAGATTGATTTACAGTATTCCCGTTTCAGCTATTAAGGGTTGGTTCTAAAATATTAGAAAAAATCTCAAATTAAATAAAATATTTAAAAGTATGCTCTTACTTAAAAAGTATGATCCGTTCCTGTTATCCACGGACAGTAGACATGAGGATGACTTTAGAGTGCCGTACTGGCAACAGTTATTATGGTTGTAAGTATGACCCGTTCCTGTTATCCATGGACAGTAGACATGAGGATGACCTTAGTGTGCCGTACTGGCAACAGTTACTATGGTTGTAAGTATGATCCGTTCCTGTTATCCACGGACAGTAGACATGAGGATGACCTTAGTGTGCCGTACTGGCAACAGTTATTATGGTTGTAAGTATGATCCGTTCCTGTTATCCACGGACAGTAGACATGAGGATGACCTTAGTGTGCCGTACTGGCAACAGTTATTATGGTTGTAAGTATGATCCGTTCCTGTTATCCATGGACAGTAAACATGAGGATGACCTTAGTGTGCCGTACTGGCAACAGTTATTATGGTTGTAAGTATGATCCGTTCCTGTTATCCACGGACAGTAGACATGAGGATGACCTTAGTGTGTCGTACTGGCAACAGTTATTATGGTTGTAAGTATGATCCGTTCCTGTTATCCACGGACAGTAAACATGAGGATGATGTTAGTGTGCCGTACTGGCAACAGTTATTATGGTTGTAAGTTGAAAATTATAAAATAGTGTACAAAAATAAATTTTTAGAAAAGATAACAAACCAATGAAGTCGGATAAATAACAAGATACTATTGTTAAAGCCTCCTGAGCTGATATATATAAAACAAATAATAAGGTTAACGTACCTTTGTCGTCTTCAGGTACAAAATATTTTTATGGATTACCAGTTTCAAAGCAAAAACTCCATGGACACAACCATTGTACGTTGTCAAAACAGTCACATTAAAAACAATATAAAAAAATTACATATTTACAAAAATAAAAATAAAGCATATGATAACACTGCAGGTTGATATGATGATTAGATCCGGATTGAGCGTGCAGCTGAAAGGATGTTATACAATGCTTATTTGACTTTGAACAGTTTTATTTCTATCTGGCCGTCTGTCTTCTTTCATCGGTTGATTCAAATTTGTAATCCGATCAAATAAAATATTTGTAGAACATTTTAATTTGATTTGTTAGGTTGTTCTTTATGGCTTTATATATTTCATAATTCTTTAGAGTATTCATTGTCGCACCTTTATTACATTTATGGAGAATATCTATGTTGGTGTCAATGTCCTTAATGTTATGATTGTTGTTAACTAAATGTTTAGCAAAACGAGATGTTTGAGGCTTATTAACGTTCTTGGGTAGGTGTTCATTGAAACGCTTTTTGAAAGAACGGTCTGTCTGTCCTATGTAAATACTCTGACAATCTGAACATTTGATTTTATATACATCAGTGGTATCTTAGGCAGTAGAATTTGGTTTATTTCGGACATTTAATAGTTTTCCTATTTTATTAGATGTTTTACAAGCTAAAGTGACATTTTCTTATTTAGTTGTGATTTCAAAGTGAAGTATAAATTGTCACCATATTCTATTGATGTGTACTTTTGTTTGGGGTTTTCTGAAGGAGCAAGAACTTTTTTATTTTTAAATTTACTAACTAGGCCATCAACCATTTTTATGTCATAACCATTATGCACTACTATGTATTTTAAAATACAAATGATAACATGTGTTTTATTTTTGTAAATATGTAATTTTTGTATAATGTTTTTAATGTGACTGTTTTGACAACGTACAATGGATGTGTTCCTGAAGATCTTGCTCTGAAACCGGTAATCCAGTAAAATATTTTGTAGCTGAAGACGACAGAGGTACGTTAACCTTATTATTTTTTAATAAGATAACAACCACTGTACGTATAACACAACATTGGCACTGACGTTGTAGTCCAAGGGAGTAGTCGCGAATCACACATTATGACAGTTGGCAACAATGGCTAAGAAATAGTCTCTGATGGCTGTCACAGAGAACAAGGACAGCAGTCTTCATCTGATATCACAGTGTGATATTTGTAACAATGAAAGGGTTATTTTACTCGACATTATTTTTACTTGGTTTTATTCATTTTAACGGCAACTTTTTATATAAGTCATTAGTGATTTACTTGACAATGGTTATTTACTTATTAAATATGAGGATATAACTAACCTAAATATAAAATATGATACAAATTTAATATAGTAAAATAAATAATAAAAATCATACAGCCTGAAAAAAAACATAATTTTATACTTGATCCTATGTAAATCTATATAATTTTCATTCATCTTGGATTCATTTGATAAAAAGCATGTTAAATAAATTTCATATAAGAAAAATATCAATTTATTTATTTAAAAAAAATTTTACTGTAAAAAATTGTTATAAATATATTAGTTCACAGATGATCACAAACTTTTGATGGTGCACTTTTTTATTGTAAACAATTTAATATCCATATAACAGCATTCTGAAATGTGGTTTAAACACTTTATAATACCAAAACATATAACATACCAACAACTTTCAACTCTTCAAGACGTTCAATTTTTGGATATATATTTTCCCTGTAATTGTCTTGAACAGGTTGGTAAATTATTTGTAAAAATAAAGTATCTTTTGAAAATATAAACCAACATTTAATCCTAAACAAGAAAATTCACAAAAATACACGATTATCATAAGATAAAATATGATTAGTTTTAAGTTTTAACGGTAAAATAATCTATTATTTGATTATGTCTAAAGTAAAACTAAAACTAACGATAGAAAACAACGACACAATGTTTTAAACAAGGAGTAATAGTTATTACGTTTTTTATGAATTGTTGTAATATTCAATACAGTATTCATATTCTTATGACGGTTTACTCAAATTTCCCATTTTTATGAAAAAAGGAAGCAAATTAATAGTAAATTCACTGAAACGTTTCACTTTGTTGCATTTAAAAGTTCACTATACTTCTTATATGTTTGCTGTTTTATGTATAGTTTTATGATGCAAATTTAAATTGACTTTATCATGGCTTCTTTGTTAATCGGGTTTAGCTTAAAATTTATTTTATTTAATTAGTTTTTTAAATTTTTAAATTCTATTATAACTATTCTACTTCCACTTTTTTTCTGTTACTGCTAAATATTTTATCGATTGAGATAACGGTTTTGTTTTTTAAGGAATTTTTTCGTTGTTAATTCTGGGAATAAACGGAAAAGTTATGTTTGAAAACCATTTTTTAACTAATTTGAACGAAAGGAAAACTGTACGATAGTAACCGCATTACATTTATTAAAGGAAATGAAATAGAAAAGTCTTAGGGAAAATCCAGGTTGATCCATTAAACTTCTGTCAGGATTAGAACTTTTGGCAAGCTTCAGTTTTATTATGCTTTTATTCTCCAGACAATTATTTTCTTTTACCTTAAATGCTTTATTTTACCTGTAACTTGTATATAGTCATATACCTATTTTTAATGTTTATTATAGTTTATTATAAAAAAATATGATAATTTTCCATTCGGTTTGTTTTACTAGTATGGGTTTATTTGTAAGAGTCAGTTTATTGTCAAGTAACACTATTGAAATAAATATTTTTTTCCAATTTTTTTCAATTCAAAAGTATCTTTATTTCACAAAAAACACATGAAAAATGTACAAAACTAATCTAATAAACAATAAATTAAACCGCGTACTTTATGTAAACTTCTTGGAAAGTACTTCCAATTTTCCAAGAAAAAGCACAAACCTTCTTGAAAATGCAACGCATTCTTACTTTATTACTGTACTTAACCCCGCCTTAATGTTTTATAGACATACCATTATAAGGTTAGCCAGTCCTGTAGACAACAATGCCTCGGGGAATATGACGTCATCACTATGACGTCAGAGGAATAATTACATTCCGCTCACCGTTATAATAGGGTCTACCTCAGTTGTCGTTACGCCTTGTTGGACTCGACTTTGTTACATAATGAAAATCTGGTATTTCGTTACGTCTCGTTGCGTTTGTAATAAGGCAAAGCAATATTCTTTAATCTCCAGCTTTTCTGTGTGGCATTAGTTAAAAGAATGGTTTAAACAAAATATTGAGTTAGACTGTTTTAAGAATTTGTCCTTATTTATCTCCTAATAAAATACAAAAAGGAAACGGAGTATATGTCTTGCTTTTTTTTAAGTAGCAGTGATAAACTAGATTAACACGTTCCAAGTTGTTGACATATAGGCCTAAGTAATAAATTATTGAAATCAAAGTCTAAGTGATCTGAAGGAACAGTAAACACCGACACCAATCACGTAAAGACGGAAGATTGACGTCTCACGTCATCCCGTCAACTAAAATGTTTGTAACATATAATTGCTCCTATGTCAAATGAGTAAATCCAGTCTCAATCTATTCCACTTACTTAATATATACTTTATATATTATATTATTTTGCTGTACGCTGTTTTTGGCGGGTTTCCAGTTTTATAACAGAGATTGTTTATCAGAACATGTAATTGCATGTTTATGTAAAACCAAAATTTACTATAGTTAATTATGGCGTTAGTCGTCTTAAAAATTACAGTACTAATTTAAAAATATTATTTCTTTAAACTAAAATTTTAATAATTATATTACAATATTAACCAGTATCAATAATAGTCTATAAGACTACAAACAAATTTATTAAGAATATTTTATTGTATAGTTTCCAAATAGCCTTAAATGCTAACAATAAATAATTATAGACATATGACAGTAAACATTTTTCACAAAGAAAACCCACTGTTAATTACGGACGTTTTGCTTTTTAGTCATTTTCAAAGGAAAAATTCTGAACCGAAATTACCACAAACTTTATATTTCCTTATTAAAGGTGAAATATTTGGTGTCTTTTTACTTTTTAAAATTATTTTATGGTAAATTATTACAGTATTGTAATAAGCTTATTTTAAGAAATGTATATATTGACGGAGATTCAAAATTTGTGCTGTATTTAATCTACTTGAAACTATGAGTTAACATGTTTCTAATGACAATTTATAATATTGTAAACATTTATGTAAACTTTAGCTCAAACAGACAATTTAAATACTGTACATTACTATTTAACGTTTCGTATTACTAGTTTTAGTAATTTTTATCGTAGTTGGAACAAAAATAGTAACGGAATGTGAACTAGTTTTCACTGACCCCAAACTTTACACTTTTATTACGAAAAAACCGTTAATGTATGGCATTTATATTTTAATATTGGTCGATAGAAGGGTCATTAGGACTACAACAAGGCAAATAATTAATTTTACGACCTCTATAAGTCAAGAAAACAATGTTTCAGGAATTTGATAAAACGCTTTTATTCTCGAAAATTTACAATTCAAAAATTTATAAAACTTATGGAAAACATTCCTATCAACCAGGTATTAAAATATAAATGCGATACATTAACGTGGTTTTGAGTAATAACGGTGTAAATTTGGTAAACAGTGAAAACTAGTTAAAATTCCAGTACTCTTTTTGTTCCAACTAGGATAAGATCAATTGGACTTTTAGTAAAACTTTAATGCTCATATTTTATAACGTACAATTAAACGAGGAAAACAATGGTGTCATTAGACTTTTCGTAGGTCTCTTAGTTCCTTAGGAAACAACCTTCAATAGGGTGCAATAAGTGGTCTTGTTTGTTACGTGTATTATGCGTGTGAGAGAGAGCCGTGCGGTATTACATGTAGGCAATATGAATACTGTAGTCGAATTGCGTCTACCGGTAACAGGCGCTCACGGCTGGACAAACTTCCAAACTGCATGAAGTACTCAGGCGCATGTTTATTTAGCATTATTATAAACGATTCATGACTGTTTATTTACTATGAATATTTATTTTATTTATTTATTCTTAGGACGCCGATCGTCAAGATATGAGCGAATATGGATTTCGAGTGCGTTTGATGAGTGAAGATCGAAAGTCGTCATTGTTACAAACAAAGGCCGACTATTCCCTAGTAAGTGACAATAATTGATAGCACAATGACAAATGAACAGCCGTTGCTTATCAGCTGATCCCTCTAAAAATGTGTTACAACTCTGGAATCGAATTGAGATTCTTTAGCTTTTGACGCTAACTGACTAATTTTATGACAAATAAGACCAGCATTAATAAAACTTCACCCTGACGAAGCTTGAACAACTATTCAGATGATATGTAGATAATATTTGGAGATTTTCAATACTTGAGTGTTTAAGAAACAAACACATTTCGACAGGTATAACAAACTCCTGCCCTCATCAGTTGTACTTACTAACTTAGCCTACATCTAAAACAAATTTATTTTCTTTTTTTTTAGGTTCGTCTTTGACGGTCGGGGTGAGTTGATCTCGTGAGTACAGGGTGCGAGGACTCCTTCCCCCCGCCTCAGTGGAATTGGAAGCTGGTTGGATGAGTTGAATATTGTGTCTATTTAAAATAACCTGCTTTTGTTGAATTTTTCATATTTTTGCATTTATTTCGTGTCTCATTGAATATTTATCTATTTAATAACATGATCTATGCTCTGTTGATTTTTTTCATATTTTGCATTTATGTTTGTATGTCATTGAGTATTTGGTCTGTTTAATAACTATCTCTGTTTTATGTTGACTGATTTCATATTTTGCATTTCTTTTGTATTTCATATTGTGTATTATATTTTGTATAATTATGTTACGTGTGATAGTTGTTTAAGAACTTTTGACTTACAACACATTAATATTTAGTATCTAGCATGTAGTATTTAGTATTTTCTGATTTAGTACGAGTTAAGAAAATAGTTTTAAACAAAGGAAAATAGAAAACAAAGGAAAATAGTTTTAGATGTGGGCTAAGTTAGTAAGTACACCTGAAGACGGAGCGTTTGATATACCTGTCGAAACATTGTGTTTGTTTCTTAAACACTCAAACATTGGAAATCTCCAAATATTATCTACATATCATGAACAATCCAATGCTGATAAATAACTTTCAAACAAAAACTATTTAGATACTACTCTTTTCACATTGCATTGGATATAGCATATACAATCTGTATTAATTTAGTTAATGAAACACGCTTAAGATTAAAATGTTTAGTATGGAGGAAATAAAGGATAAATAGTTTTATTTAAACACATCTAGGCCTAGTTAAGAATACAACAGTAGTAAGTTTGTACAAATGAATACTAAAACATTGTTAGTGCAAAATGACACATCGTATTGTTTATCCATTGAACATGGTAACTATATTAGTGAGATAATAGTTGACAAAATGACACATCGTATTGTTTGTTTATCCATTGAACATGGTAACTATATTAGTGAGATAATAGTTGACAAAATGACACATCGTATTGTTTGTTTATCCATTGAACATGGTAACTATATTAGTGAGATAATAGTTGACAAAATGACACATCGTATTGTTTATCCATTGAACATGGTAACTATATTAGTGAGATAATAGTTGACAAAATGACACATCGTATTGTTTGTTTATCCATTGAACATGGTAACTATATTAGTGAGATAATAGTTGACAAAATGACACAACGTATTGTTTATCCATTGAACATGGTAACTATATTAGTGAGATAATAGTTGACAAAATGACACATCGTATTGTTTATCCATTGAACATGGTAACTATATTAGTGAGATAATAGTTGACAAAATGACACATCGTATTGTTTGTTTATCCATTGAACATGGTAACTATATTAGTGAGATAATAGTTGACAAAATGACACATCGTATTGTTTGTTTATCCATTGAACATGGTAACTATATTAGTGAGATAATAGTTGACAAAATGACACATCGTGTTGTTTGTTTATCCATTGAACATGGTAACTATATTAGTGAGATAATAGTTGACAAAATGACACATCGTATTGTTTGTTTATCCATTGAACATGGTAACTATATTAGTGAGATAATAGTTGACAAAATGACACATCGTATTGTTTGTTTATCCATTGAACATGGTAACTATATTAGTGAGATAATAGTTAACAAAATGACACAACGTATTGTTTGTTTATCCATTGAACATGGTAACTATATTAGTGAGATAATAGTTGACAAAATGACACAACGTATTGTTTGTTTATCCATTGAACATGGTAACTATATTAGTGAGATAATAGTTGACAAAACAATAGCTTAATTTGCCTTAATTTACTCATTTCCTGTAGATTATAAGGCAACCAACGTAAACGGTTATTAGTCACATGAGAAAGGAGCGGTGCCTCAAGGTATACTTATACAGAAAGGTATTGCCTTCTCTCCAGATTTTCCCTACTTATTTGCATTCGGTCTCTGCCTCTGCCCCTGGGAATTCCAACTGTCCAAGATTTTGCTTTTGCACTTTGTTCTTTCCACAGTGTGTTCTGTCAACTTCCACTGCCGCTTCCTCATTTGATGGTCTAAAGGTTCTTCTTTAGCAGCAGCAGCCCAAAGTTCTTTAACAACAATTTGGTCCTGTGTTGTTTTTAATTTATGTAAACGATTTGGAAAAATCAATCTAGGATGGAAAAATAACCCAATATACAGATGACACGACTCCCAGTCTTAAATATTTCGCAAAAGAAAACCTAGAAATGGAAACAATCATTGAACTGGGTTTATGCATTCAGTATTTCCTAGACTTAAACCTGCAAACAAACAAAGCAAAGTTTTATGAGTGGTTTAAGCGTGTAATTTTATGTATTATTGATTGAGATTGTAAATACAATGTTATTAGCAATTTTATGTTGTTTAAAAGCAAATGAATAATTGATTATGATTATTTAAAATAACTTCTGGCAAATAACTTTACAATATTATTCTGAGACACCGGCTTTGCTTGGGCCAGTAACATTTTAGATTTCAACTGGTTTCCAACATTATAGGAAGGGTATTTTCTCCATTTGTATCCAGTGGAAGTTTTTCACTAAAAGTAGGTTTGCTGTGCGAAAAGACACTCAATTAAAAAGTCTGAATTATTGTCGTTGGATAAAATGAATTGAATTATGCAAAAAGTATGATTGACATTTATATAATTCTGTAACATCTTGGAGTGTTAACACCTTTCAATATCTGAAGGAGTTGTGAATTTGCATTAAAACCAAAAAGAAAATCTCTTAATAATCATTATAAAAGTACGTGAACTATTATTATTGTGAAAGACAGTCTCTCCACAATTTTGCAGCTTTAAAAGTAATTGTATTTGATATTTATTTTATGTTAACATAATTTTTTATGTACAGACAGGTGTTAATTATTACTTTTTGAGCGTTCATTTTTATAAAAGGAGTAATGATATTTTTGTATTATCAATTCTGCTTGATACTATTTAAATAATGAATGAACGAGTTTTGTACAGTTTTAGGTGGTTAAGAAGCTTGGTCTTAGATCCAAGAGGTGAGAGCAATAGCATAACACACTAAGCCATGTGTACTTTTTATTTCGGAATTTGTAATTAGCTTTTACTTCTTTGGTGTGTGACAGGGAAAGTCACTTGTTTTATATATTACAAATCTTATTTACTGTATTTATTTTATGATATTGTTAATAAAACATTGATAATATGATATATATATATATATATATATATATATATATATATATATAACATTTTTAAGATTAGATAAATAGTCTTCAAAGTTTAAAATAAAAATAATCACAAACACATTAAATATTCTAAAAATAATGAACAAAATAAAAAATGTTAATGGTAAAACTAAATTGATTGCTCAAAGAGGGTTTCCAGTTAAATCATAAATATTCAACTGTAAAAATATTAACTTATAGTTGAAAGCATTGCAGAATGAATAAGTGATTTCATTTGTTTTGTGATGTGAGTTTTAAAATTAAAACCGTTATTAGGAGAGGGTGATTACTCAAGAACTAAGGGCGATCCATAACGTTAATTGGTCCAGTGAAGCACTTCACCCCTTTTTAGACGTTCGTTCATCACACTTTGATAGAAGGAGGGTTGATCTTAAATTAACTACGATTGCTGTTGGAGGAGTATCATCTTACCAATTTTTAAATTCAATTTAAAAACTTGAATAGTTCAATTGGAAAGTATTTTAATAAATTATTCTATGAGCTGGATGTATAAAAATGTTTTCCTTAGACTCCAAACTATCAACATTTATAACTAAAAAAGGAAGAAAAAATAATGGCTATGTTTGACTTGAAAAAAATATGTAACCTAGTAAGCATTAAGTATTCCTTTCATTTTTGAGACCAAGATTAAAGATAATAAACATTCACCCTTATTCCGATAATGTTAAAAATTAAAACTAAATATTTTTTTTAAACAGCTTTGTTCATAATCTGTATACAGGGTGGGAACAATTCTGATACAACTCGCTACGTGAAAAGATCATAGGTATTATCCGGACTTATACAAATAAAGAGACAGTGGCCTTGTTTGAGATCTGCATTACTGGGTGTTATTTAGGGAAAAACTGTAAGCGTGAGAGTGCCATGAGTTATTTATGTAGGCAACAAAATATATGACGTTGATAAGATTATATTCTTACAATTTTCATACAAAATATTTGAAACATACTCATTGACTGAAACCAAAGCAGGGGTTTCCCAAAATATCGGTTTTAAAATATTTTTGAGGTACCGACACTTTATTAAAGCAACTATCCCACACAAGTAATTATTGAATATTGTACTTAAAAAACCCTCCTTTAGCCATTCTCCACGAACCTGAAATATTTTCAATGGGCTGAATACAAAAATAACCTTAAGTGAAAGTGTTGAGATAGAGCAAAGGCGTCAGTCATGGTGTAGAAATATTCAGATAGTTTAACCTTGAATAAAGATCACATAATCAGAGTAAGGGGCTGAAACATCCGTAATGCTTTGAATACCAAACATAACCTAAAAGGAAGTCGTTTAGATGTATGGCAAAAGCGTCTGTTGTAATGTAACAATATTATGTAGATCGTTCACACTTGAATACAGATCACACAATCTGAGAAGGGGCTGAAACATCCGTAATGCTTTGAATACCAAACATAACCTAAAAGGAATGTTTTAGATGTATGGCAAAATCGTCTGTCGTGATGTAACAATATTATGTAGATCGTTCACACTTGAATACAGATCACACAATCTGAGTAGGGGTTGAAACATCCGTAATGCTTTGAATACCAAACATAACCTAAGATGAATATTTTAGATGTATGGCAAAAGCGTCTGTCGTGATGTAACAATATTATGTGGATCGTTCACACTTGAATACAGATCACACAATCAGAGTACGGGGCTTAAACTATAAACAAAACTTTGAGATAAGGCAAATGTGTGTCTCATAGTGTAGATATATTTTGAAGATGGTTCACACTTGAATACAGATCACACAATCAGAGTAAGAGGCTGAAAATATACGTAATGCTTTAAATACCAAACATAACTTTCCACTGTTTTTTTAAAGGCTATAACGAATCATTCAAACGAGTTATTTTACATTTGGTTCCGATAAAATACCACTCTTCTAATAAAATACCTGATATTAACTAAATACTACTATTCCTTTTATTTTCGATATAATCTTTTTAGCAAATTTAACACTGCCACTAAATAGTCAAGGCGTTTTTTAGTATGAATATATCAGATTTTTGTTTTTTATTAAATAAAAAAAAAAAAAAAAAAAAAAAAAAAAAAAAAAAAAAAACGTATAATATGGAACCGACGGCAGAGTAGACTAAACGTTCGGACTTTGAAAATTTATTAGTTTGCAAAATTGTTAAGATCAGTAACTAAGATGCATAAATATGATAAAATCGAACAATAATATAGACAAATACCAATAACAAAATTACAGGATCTGAGGTAAAGTTTTAGTTTGTTACGGTTGACATTGCTATTTGTTGGACATTTTCTCAACCTCTACTCCAGTGGGGTTTGGTGGATAAAGTTGTACTAAATTACTCAGCAAGACTTTCCTTAACAATTGCTCTATAAAATTAACCTATCTTATCATAATTGTTTATAATATTACTTGCTTTGTGAATATTTGCAGTTATTAGTACTAATTGATTAATAATTTTTGATAAAACCTGACGGAAATATCAGAAAAGTTTAGTTAATGGCTAAAAAGTCAGTAGTCAAAATCAGTAGTCTTTTTAATAGTTAGGTGAAAAGTAAGAATACGTATACCGAGATCACTGAACTGAAAATAATTATGAAATCTAAGAAGTATAGATGGAGGTCAACCGTAATAAACATTAATAGTCACCAATTAAGGTCTAAAAGAACTTTTTACGTAAGAGACTTTGCCCATTTTAAAGCATACTACAGCTTAGTCTGCAATACTGTAAGGGACCAACTAATGTAAACACACCATTATACAGTATATTACATTTTTGTTACATATTAACTCATTATTAAACACATATAAGCCACCTGAACATTTATTTTATGTTTTGATTTACCTATAATATAATTGGCATTTTTAATTTATTACATAATATAAGTAATTTATTGTTGTTGAATAACTGTGAAAATTCTAAATTAGAAGTTATTAATCGTATCAAGGTGACAGTTCAATATAAAATTATATATTGGGCAACATTTATTAAGGATGAATGTGAGAATTGAAAGTAAACAATTGATCTTTGTCCTTAGATTTCCTTTAATACGATTTTATGTAATGGTGTAGACCACTTAAGTGTTTAAAGATCTCATTACAAAGTCAACGGTGTTGGTAATTCACGCCAATATTTCTTTTGTAATTAAAACTAATCAAGAAAGTAATTCAGTTCAGCATTTCACAGGATGGAAACATGTTTACAAACATTGATATTGCATTCGTTCTTTTATATATTTCTAATAAACATTCTTTGATTACAAATCTAATTTATTTCTTTGGAAGTTTCTTGTCGAAATTGATTGGATCCAACTCTTTTATGAGATATATGATATGCATATATATATATCAAGAAAGGGATTGATATCAAAAATAATAAGATAATCTTTTTTTGTAAATTTTAATCCAGCCAAAAAAATTTTCGTAACTGGCATTCAAAGCCCTACAATGTATATATAGTGACGTATATTTCATATCTATTTAAGAAGGGCATTAGTTAGAAAAAAGAAAAAAAGATATTGGTGTAATTATGTTTTGAATGTGTCATAATATTTAAGTTTTCCTTGACACATGTTGATCGTTCCTGTGTTTGGATTCATAAATGTTTTTCTGACTGTACTTATCTTTTAATATGATAATGCCTCAATTTGGCATTTTAACATGTTAATAACCTTTGATTTTAACAATTATAGTCAAATTAAAAATTTCATTAAAAAAATTAAGCTGTTCTCCACCAATACATGGTGTGTGTACACATGATGTTACATGGTTGATAAACTTTGGAATTTGATTCAAACATTACAATTTTGGACGTATTTAAAAATAAAATTCGAATATATTAACAATAAAAAATCTACAAGATACAATATTTATATGTGATCCCTGGGGAAATAGAATTAAATAGATAGTATATAGTAATGGCATTTTGATTATACACCATGAAACCACCATGCCATTACGGATCTATCCCATGCAGTATTCTGAGTGGGTATTTTTTTTCGTCACATAGACTACAAGCACAGGTTATCACATAACAAGTCTTTTTGCGTATTATCAAAATATTTTAGTTTAGCAACTAATTGTTGGTATTTCCTTGACTTTATTTCAATGTAATAAAAATACTAAAAACAGTTAAAGGATGTCTTATTTAACCAGATGAAGATAGGAATAAGAATACCTAGTACCGACGGCTTAAGGGTCAGTTCGAACCACCGGGCAGGCGGGCTGTGTGTAAGGAAGAGATCGCTCAGCCAGTCACCCATCCAAGGGACAGCCACCCTTGATGTTGCTGACTCCGTTATCTTGCGATAACGTCAGAACCCTTCGGTCAAGGACTGCTATACTAACGCATTATATTGAATAAAATTAAATATAAATTTTAATTTTATTTTTATATGCTGTCAGAATTTTAGTAAATTATATATATAACCTAACTTAACTCCTAACCTAACGTAATCCCTAACCTAACCTAACTCCTAACCTAACCTAACCTAACTCCTAACCTAACCTAACCATTATGTAGTATTTCAACTGTACTCTTTGTCAGAAACATATTATTAGATAAATAAGTTTAAATCATGAAGTTTCTTTTTAATTTTATTTATATACATTTAATTAGTTTATTACCAAACAAAAATGTATCTGTTAGTATTTAAT
Source organism: Stictocephala bisonia (assembly GCA_035578905.1). Classification (NCBI taxonomy): domain Eukaryota; kingdom Metazoa; phylum Arthropoda; class Insecta; order Hemiptera; family Membracidae; genus Stictocephala; species Stictocephala bisonia. The sequence goes on from JAQJVL010000003.1 coordinate 8,751,128, forward strand.
GTTTTCTACAGGGAACTATGCCAAGTAACAGTCAACGCTCAGGCACGCCACATTTAGTTGCTCGGGCATAATGCTGGGCTAAGTGCTTGTATTAAGTGCTAAGAGTCTGCGTGTTTTGTGATTATATTTCTGTACTTGTTACTTTGGTGCACTTTTGTAAATAAGAACAAAATAAATACTGTTTGTTGTTAACTACTGTTACTTAAAATAGACACAACACTTATTGTGTTATGATATTTTTTATTAGTTGGAATTGTACGTAATTATAAGCGAATTCCTAATTAATATTTATAATTAAAATATTCAGAAGAATTATTTTGTGTAAAGTTTATAAAATTCGTTGCATAACAATGGTGCAGTTGTTGAAAGAATTGCCTTTGTTCTAAATGTGTTAATTCTAACTGACTTGAGTAAAAACTAAATTAAGATGAACATCTTAGTTTTTTTGTGAAGAATTTAAAACACTTAACAATTAAAGAAAAATCGGCAAGGTTGATAAAAAAGCAGCAATGTGACAACTAGTATCATAGTTTAAATTTCTAACACCTATTTAATTAATACTTTGTAATGACTCCTGAACTTAAGGCATTATGCTTCTAAATAAATAATAAATAAGGAATCAAGTCAACTCCTTATTAATAACTGCAAATCCTTATTATTAATAAATAAGGAGGTAGAGTCCCCATTCACACCCCCTTTCCCTTTTTATAAAGTTTCTCAAATCCCTAATTAAAAAAAAGTTAATGAAATATATTTCATAATTATTTTAGTGTTGACGAAACTTAAAACACACAAAAACAACAAAAATCTTATGTGGTGTAGATTAAATTACGTTTTACGTTATCAATAGTTAAAAATATTAAACAATATCAGCACGAAAATACGCTAAATTTAATTTGCTATTTCCTGTCACAAAACGTCACGAAAATTACACATTGAACATCGATTCGATCTGTTTAAGGTAACGTGTTTTCTGTCTCATTCTACATAAATTAGAATAATCCAAGTAATTAATTGCAGCTTAAATAGATATTTAATAATAGAGGGAGGTACGCCTGTACCTTATTTTTGTGCTTAAATTTTTAGTTTCTAATGTAAATAGACTTATAAAGAGATAGGTAAAAAAAAAAAAAAAAATGGAAACAATGCCAAGCAACATTATTACCTTTTCATTGTTACAAATATCACACTGTGATATCATATGAAGACTGCTGTCCTTGTTCTGTTTGACAGCCATCTGAGATTATTTCATGCCCATTGTTGCCAACTGTCACAATGTGTGATTTACGACTCCCTTGGACTCCAACGTCAGTGCCAATTTTGTATTATTCTTACAGACGTTGGCATCTTAATGTTTACTCCACTTACTAAGACGTTTCAATTTGTTTTTTTTACGTCTCTCGTAAGACTTCTTTTCAATATGTTACAATTAATTATCAGTGTTCTTGTTTGTTCAGTGTATTGTGACTGTGGTAAAAGAGGTAAAGGGACTCGTAAGTCTACTACAGTACTGTGATTAGACTGTAGATAATTTGTTGATCAGCGACTATATCAGTTGAGCTAGTAGTGTCCTTGTTTGTTCAGTGTATTGTCATTGTGGTAAAAGAGGTAAAGGGAATGTAAGTCTACTACAGTACTGTGATTAGATTGTAGATAATTTGTTGATCAGCGACTATATCAGTTGAGCTAGTAGTGTCCTTGTTTGTTCAGTGTATTGTGACTGTGGTAAAAGAGGTAAAGGGACTCGTAAGTCTACTACAGTACTGTGATTAGACTGTAGATAATTTGTTGATCAGCGACTATATCAGTTGAGCTAGTAGTGTCCTTGTTTGTTCAGTATATTGTCATTGTGGTAAAAGAGGTAAAGGGAATGTAAGTCTACTACAGTACTGTGATTAGACTGTAGATAATTTGTTGATCAGCGACTATATCAGTTGAGCTAGTAGTGTCCTTGTTTGTTCAGTGTATTGTCATTGTGGTAAAAGAGGTAAAGGGAATGTAAGTCTACTACAGTACTGTGATTAGACTGTAGATAATTTGTTGATCAGCGACTATATCAGTTGAGCTAGTAGTGTCCTTGTTTGTTCAGTGTATTGTGACTGTGGTAAAAGAGGTAAAGGGAATGTAAGTCTACTACAGTACTGTGATTAGACTGTAGATAATTTGTTGATCAGCGACTATATCAGTTGAGCTAGTAGTGTCCTTGTTTGTTCAGTATATTGTCATTGTGGTAAAAGAGGTAAAGGGAATGTAAGTCTACTACAGTACTGTGATTAGACTGTAGATAATTTGTTGATCAGCGACTATATCAGTTGAGCTAGTAGTGTCCTTGTTTGTTCAGTGTATTGAGACTGTGGTAAAAGAAGTAAAGGGAATGTAATTATACTACAGTACTGTGATTACACTGTGGATAATCTATTGATCAGCGACTATATCAGTTGAGCTAGTAGTGTCCTTGTTTGTTCAGTGTATTGTGACTGTGGTAAAAGAGGTAAAGGGAATGTAAGTCTACTACAGTACTGTGATTAGACTGTAGATAATTTGTTGATCAGCGACTATATCAGTTGAGCTAGTAGTGTCGTTGTTTGTTCAGTGTATTGTCATTGTGGTAAAAGAGGTAAAGGGAATGTAAGTCTACTACAGTACTGTGATTAGACTGTAGATAATTTGTTGATCAGCGACTATATCAGTTGAGCTAGTAGTGTCCTTGTTTGTTCAGTGTATTGAGACTGTGGTAAAAGAAGTAAAGGGAATGTAAGTCTACTACAGTACTGTGATTAGACTGTAGATAATTTGTTGATCAGCGACTATATCAGTTGAGCTAGTAGTGTCCTTGTTTGTTGGACCGTCAAGTAGATTAGCCTTGTTTATTCATACCAGAATTATATATATATATATATAAATAAATAAAAAAAAATATATATATACACTATTATACCTTGTTAATTACTTCCTTTTTAATGTTTTTTTGAGCTTACGGACGTTTTTAACTGTGCTACTTCTGTAATTTGAAAATGCCACAATAATTGGTCACCATTAAAGTACTTCTGCCGTCAGGCAGGTGCTTATGCAGTCTTACACCAAACCTCTATGTTTCGTGCAAATCTTTTTGTAGTCTCAAACTTCCCTCCCATACTCACACTCTTTATCATATCATTTCTTCTTCTTCTCTTTCCTTTCCATTTATAGTTATTCTTAACAGACTCTCTCTCCTCTCATCACATGTCCTAAACAGTTCATATTTTTCTTTAATAGTTTTCTGTATTATCCTTTCTTCGCACACTCTCCTAAGTGCTTCTTCATTTCGTACTCTTTCTTCGCATACTATTTTCACCATCCTTCTTCAAATCCAAAGCTCCATTGCATCCAACCAATGTCTTCCTTCTCTTTCACCCATGTTATTAATTGATGAAAAACTATTTTCTCCTAATGTTTTTTCAATAAATATCTAAAACCTTCATAACTGTAATTAAATTTAGATGTATTTTAGGAATTAGGAAAAAAATCATTAAAGGTTAGCAGCTATATATAGAAATTAAGGATTGTGGGGAATTCAATTTAATTTTCACTGCAAACTATGTAAGACCAGCTCGGAAATTTAGGTTAGGTTAGGTAAGAACAAGTAGGTTAGATCAGGTTAGATTAGGTTAGTTAGGTTAAGTAATACAAGTGGATTAGTTTACATAAAGAGTTCGTAATGGGAAGTAGACAGTGCATTATTGATTGAAATCACACCCAACTGGGAAACACGTATCATTGTATCAGCATGTACCCTATCATTTCCTACCGACATACTTCCATTAATTACAATGTAATCACGATTGACATTTCAACATCCTGGCTGAATCCTGAATTACTGTGGCGATTATTCTTGTGCTTAGCTTTCATGATTTATTATAATCTTATTGATTATTATTTTTAAAGATCAATGTCTAATGTCTTATAAATAAAAAGTATATGATTAAAATTGGGTCGGCGGCACTGATGGCGCAGTGCTACGTGTGCTCCAGCTACTTGGGGACAAAGTGTCGAGGAGATTGTAGGAGATAAGTTCTATGATCGATAATCTGAATACCATCATGACGTTCACTCAATAGTTGCCATCGACGTGGACACTACTAGAGAAGTCTGAGGTGTCCCTGTTAGATGGTAGTCATGATTCAGATATTGTCTAGGGAAGAGAACTGAGTTAGCTGAAGACGCTTGTCAGTTAGCTGGAAATTAGACCAACAATACGTGTTCGGATTCCACGTAAAGCTGTAGGTTCCTTTAATGTCCTAGATATTGGGTTATTTAAAAATAGCTCTTTCTAAGGAACAGTTAATCTTAATCAGTTATAATATTTACTATAATTCTTCATATATACTTATCACACTCATTCGCCCTTCATATTCGAGCATATCTTGACGATCGGTGTCTTATATTACTAATTAATAATGAATAGTAATAATTATGTGTGTTTTTTTCATTTTTATTTCTTAAAATTATGAAGTATCCAATAAGTGACTTTTCATTGAATATTAATGAACTTACTCTCTTGTAAGAAACTCTTTCAGTACTAATATAAAGTATTTCAAACAAGATTTGGTTTTTTATAAGTTGAAAGAGTTAGTTTGAAAATGTCATACCAACTTGTTCCGGGGTTTACAACAATTTTACTAGACTAACTTCGTTAGTTAGTGCAATTCTGCCCCTAGAAAATGTCTTACGTCTTGTCAGTACGCTTTAGACTAGAAGAAAATACCCCAATATAAATACAAAATTTATGTATGCTTAACATTTTCCTCTGCACTATTAACAGCACCTATTAAAAAAAGAACTTTGCAGCTGTAGTAAAAAACTATGTAGAAGGAATAAGTTTAGTGACTTACCCCTTATATAACGTATCAACGTCACTGCCTGGGGCAGACCTTCTTGATGAATATTGGCACATGTCAGCTCAACACTAAGGAGCTGGCGGAACAATGGCGAACTATTACAGAGATTTAATATTTAGAGGGCTAATAAGTTTTAAAAGTAAGTTGGTTTTATGTTAATGATGGATTTAGTACTGTCCACATTTATCTAATTAGAATAAAATCAGTAATCAATTAATTTTATCAGTTTTTCTTATTATTTTTATCAAATAATTGTACAATTTGCATGACGTTTTGCTAAGAGAATATATCTGAGGAACCTGTAGTATCATGTTCAACAACAGACCGTTCAAAAAAGAATGAAACCAAGGATTCAATACCACTGTGCGTGTATGGGTGGGTGGGTGGATCAATACCACCGTACGTTACGGGCGGTAGGGTGGGTGAATACCGCAGTACTTGTATAGGTGGGTGGGTGTGTTCCAATACCACTGTAAGTGTTTATGTTGATGGGAAGGATAATACCACTGTACGTGTATGGGAAGGTGGGTGGGTCAATACCACCGTAAGTGTATGGGTTGGTGAGAAGTATAATGCCACCGTACGTGTAAGTGCGATGAGTCGGTATGTGTGGTATTTGTTTAAGTATTTTGCTAATATCATGACGTTTGATTAAACAATATCAAATTCGAAACACCTTTATTTCCACACTACCATTAGCAATATCCCCGATAATTCCTGCAGAAGTGCTTTGCAAACAGGCTTCACAATGTACATTTTTCGATAACAATTCTGGTAGATTTCTAAGGATACTGAAAGAAGCATGATATAATTCTTGACTGTGTGACTGAAGTCACACTCAAGTAGATTATCCCCATTTCTCGAGCGTTGTATGTTGGGGTTGTTTTGGACATATGAGAGTTCAACTGGTCGTTTCCATTGGCCAGTGGAGTATTGATGGGGAGTCAGGTTAACTAGGAACCTCTCTCTCTAAAAAAACAAATAAATAAATAAAAAATAAATAAAAACAATACATTTGAAATATATCGAACTTTATTTATAAAAGGATCTCTACTCATGATATCCTGAGATTAAATAAATGCAGCTGTTTACAGCCATCCAAATTGGGAACGAACCAGTTTGAAATTATTTCCTCGCAAATGTTTTATTTTAAAGAAATTAAGTCGAATAGGGAAACTAATTAAATATTGTAATGTGGATAATAAATGGATAATTTGATGACAGTTTCTTAATAGGTGGGTCTCAGATGGCCAATTTGGTATTGACAGAATGTTGTATTCAAAACAGCTTCATCATTGCGAGAAACAGTTTCACCAGTAAACCGCGCCTTTGAAGATATTGAGTCTCATTAACGAGGCTTTGATGACTATTGGTTCCAAACTGCATCGCATTTCACCACAAATAGATTTTCTTTTGACTGGTTGAGGTGGTTTATACAATGAAAGCAGCTTGTGAAACAATTTCGTCACTTATCAGTAGTACAGCAATCCGGTAATCCATTGGTCTTGTTATATCTGGCCACTTCGATAGAAGTGGTATGGGTTCGGGATGACATTATTTCAACCAATTTGTATGCGTCTATCAGGCACCTACGTGGAGAAACATATATACTGTGTATATATTTATGTAATTGGCATAATATTATATATGCACCAATTTATGCCTTTTTCAAGTAATTATTCTAAACTCAGCTCCAAACTGAGCCGAAAAATCTCACATATACCAAAGAAGTTCACAGTTATTACAATCCATATCAAAACTTACACTGAGTACATATGAATTACAATACACAATATGTTTATTTGTTCAAATCTTTGTAAAAACAGACACAGACATAAAACAAATCGAGCACACGTGTTATATGGCATTATTTGTTTATATTTACCTGACCAAAAATCCTCTAAAACATGTGACATTCGTGCTGGACATCATGTATGTATATCTGGTTGCAGGTTTGGACATCAGGGCTATTTTAGAGACTTAATAACTCAACTGACTAGTGTCATTGGCAGTGTGAGGGTAGAAAATATAGGGCTAGAGGATTACAAAAATTAAACGTAGAATAATTGTTAGGTAATGCGAAGATTGCAGGAGCTATATTATACGAATCTTTCTAACGTACAGAGTTTCTTATTTGTAAATACTAAAGAATTGACAAGCTGATATTCAATCAATACACTAATTCATAATGCATATTCATCAATATAACCAGAGCGTCTTAAAGATAAACAAAATAGATTTATATTTGAAGAAATTTTTCACTTTTTCATGTAGAATATGAATAATAGGCACATCAAAAAGTAAAGAAACGATAAAATGTACGAATGATGGTGAATAATTCAACACATCATATAACATAGATATTCATAACAAAGTAAAATCATTTAACAAACCCTTCTTAAATATATTTCAAGACTAAATACATGAAATATAATTTACTGTGCATATAATTAGGGAAAAATAGGACATAGACAAATATACTAAACTTATTTTGATATAGAAAATAAATGCTGATTGAAGAATGAAGATAAATTGACTTAAAATACAATACTTGCCCTTGATGTGATAAATTGATTGTGTCACTTATAAAAAAACAAGCTATAAAATTTAATTATAATGATCATAACAAGTTTTTGGCGTTGAAATATTAAGTTTCCCAAGTGAGAAATAAGTTGTTTATGAGCTTGGTTTAAAGCCGTTCCTTGGGGAAATATATAGAAGCTAAATCTGGGGCAATTAATCAAAAGCGGTTCCTCGTAACGATCTGAACAAAGAAAGATGAATAGTTATGGAGACTGAGAAGCTTGAAAGCTCGAGTGTTACAGTTAAATAATATGAAACGTTTATCAACTGTTATTATTGAAACATCACAAACATGGATTTTATTAACTTTTAAACGGCAATATTTTTAGTACTATGGTTTTTAAAGTAAACGTGATTTCTTAACTCCTTCCTGACTAAACATGTTGTGGAACCATCAATTTTGATACAATAACCATAAACGTTTATGAATATTAAAATCTGTGATTTTATTCTGTAATTCCCACTTCTCTCGCAATTATTTGGGAACTTGATCTCCACTCAATACAATTATGAGGCTATATAATTCCTTAATTGATAATGAAGTAGATATATTTTTCAATTCACAAACTGAATTTCTTAATATTATCTCAAAATAGAACAGTTATTGTCTTTAATAATAGTTTTCATTATTTTATTCTCTTTGTCATTATTTGTTGCTTTGTTAAGTTTTTATAGTGATTGTGTTGGAGATATTCATTGAACCAGATTAAGTTGATTTTGCATAGTTTATCCCTTGATATTAATTATTGTTACCTTACACTTTATATTTAATTTACTTTGTTATATTATTGTTGTTGTTGTACTTTGTTATATGATTGTTATTTACTGTTTAGTTATTTCAGTTACTGTTATTACTGTTTTACATTTATTATGAGTTGTATTTTGTATTGTTATGGACGATTGTTAAATTTTTACTATATAATTTTTGTACGTTTGCTGTTGAATTATGGACTCTTAATGCTTGTTAGTTTCGGGTTCTCTCCATGGTTATTAGTGCTGCATTTAATTTATTAATGCACATTGTCATTGGGTATGTTAACTTGTTATGTTGCATTATTATTATTGAAATAAATAAATAATGGAACAAGTTACACAGCAAGTAGACAAACATAGCTGTTAGTTTATGTAACAATAACACATAAAAATAACACCTCCTAGATAACATGTCTAAAATATACTACACTGGCTGACCGGATACAATGGACTATTCAAACGGGACAAAATACCACTTGAATACAGGCTAAATTTGTTGATTACAACATCTATCACCGTGGTAAAAACTAAAAATACATAACATTACTCTGATAAAGGGTCAACACGAGGGTAACTTAGATTCTATTCTCATCAAAATTATATTTCAGTAGAATTTACGACTCCCTGTCTATTTAGTTCTTCTTGGACGACTATTGTGTTCTTGTTTTTAAATTATAACCTTTTTAGTGTGTTCACGTGTGTTTTAGTTTAGTTGGTTTTATTGATGTTTTTATTTAGTATGTACTTCTAATAAAATAAAGGAAATCAGGCCATACTCTAATACTAGGGACTTGTGACTGACAATGTCATGGAAGCTAGTTTAAATATTATTTTCTATGTTATAAGGTGTTTTTCACTAGAACATTTTCTCAGCAACGTTGTAAACTAGCTCCAACGTATTACTAAATCTTGTAAATTCGTAAATCAAAAAATGTTTGTTATATTTGGTTATAGCCTAATGTAGGAAAACTTATATTTATGTAATCATGGAATTAATTCGATACATAGCTCATATAATCATACACGTATCTTTATAAAACAAAACTTACGAGGTTTTCAATTCTTTTTCTTAAAAGGTTCTAAAACAGTTTAAAGAAATATTTATTAGAAATGTTAAAGGTTATAGATGATGTTTGTTTGTTTAAAGTATTAATAATTGTAATTTGTATATTCTCGACTTTAAGTTATACAGCTAATGTCTGAAAGGTTGAGAAATATCGAAAAGAACACTTCATGACTGCAATATCTTCTCACACTGCAATATGAATGTAGGTAAGAGGACTAGCGTGTAGGGTAATATCTTCTCACACTGCAATACGAATGTATGTAAGAGGACTAGCGTGTAGGGCAATATCTTCTCACACTGAAATATGAATGTAGGTATAGAGGACTAGCGTGTAGGGTAATATCTTCTCACACTGCAATATGAATGTAGGTATAGAGGACTAGCGTGTAGGGTAATATCTTCTCACACTGCAATATGAATGTAGGTATAGAGGACTAATGTGAAGGGCAATATCTTCTCACACTGAAATATGAATGTAGGTATAGAGGACTAGCGTGTAGGGTAATATCTTCTCACACTGCAATATGAATGTAGGTATAGAGGACTAGTGTGAAGGGCAATATCTTCTCACACTGAAATATGAATGTAGGTATAGAGGACTAGCGTGTAGGGTAATATCTTCTCACACTGCAATACGAATGTAGGTATAGAGGACTAGCGTGTAGGGCAATATCTTCTCACACTGAAATATGAATGTAGGTATAGAGGACTAGCGTGTAGGGTAATATCTTCTCACACTGCAATATGAATGTAGGTATAGAGGACTAGTGTGAAGGGCAATATCTTCTCACACTGCAATATGAATGTAGGTATAGAGGACTAGCGTGTAGGGTAATATCTTCTCACACTGCAATATGAATGTAGGTATAGAGGACTAGCGTGTAGGGCAATATCTTCTCACACTGAAATATGAATGTAGGTATAGAAGACTAGTGTGCAGTGCAATATCTTCTCACACTGCAATATGAATGTAGGTATAGTGGACTAGCGTGTAGGGCAATATCTTCTCACGCAGCAATATGAATGTAGGTATAGTGGACTAGCGTGTAGCGCAATATATGCTTATAATATCAAATTTCACGATAAAATGTGTAAAAATAGAAATACTTGTAACTGCCAAGAAGTGCAAAAAGTAGAGGATTTCACTTATTTAGGAATAAGAGTGGACCAAAGGCTGTCATGGAAACAACATATCACTCAACTAAATAACAAGTGCAGGTCAAGCATTAGAAATTTTTATTTTCTAAGACATGTATGCGATGTGGATTTATTGAGATCACTTTATTATGCACTAATACACTCAAAATTACAATATGGAATTTCTTGCTGGGGAGGTACATTCAAGACACACACAGAAAAATTAAAAATAACTCAAAATCACCTAGTTCGTGTATTGCTGTTTAAACGGAAACGCGAAACAACATTTCCACTTTATCAATCTTTAAAAATTCTTCCAATGCGGCACTTGTACATATTTAAAGTATTAAGATTGTTTTATATCAAAAGTGGACAAAACAGAAATGAAAATGTGCAAAATCCAGGCTATTTGACTCGAAATATTTCAAGGGGAAATGTTAGAAGGCCTAGAGTAAATAAAGATGTGTTTAAAAATTCCTATCTTTTTTTAGCACCAAAATTATACAATTTTTTACCCATAGAATTGAAGCAAATTATGAGTATAGTGAAATTTTCAAAAGAATTAAAAAATTGGTTACTTGATCAAAAAGATGTACAAAACATGTTTGATGTTATAGTTTAAATTTAACAATCTTTAGAAAAAATAGTACAAAGTAATATTAAGAGTTGCCTTATATATTGTAGTATGTTCTTTTTGTTCATTATTAGTGTAAACTTGTAAATATAGAATTTTAGGTTATGATTAGGAATAAAATAAATCTATTAATATTAACACTATTTTGTTAAGTTGTTTTTTAAGGGGAGTATTGTGTTTCGTTTGTATTGGAATAAGGATTGCCAAATATCACCGGAGCCACGTTATCAGTAGAAGCAACATAATGGCTGATAATTAGTGACAGGCATAGTGAACACCAGCCATCATTACTGGAAGAGATGGCGGTATTTATTTCCATAGAAACTGTATGATTGATTTGTAAAACTGAGGAAAAAAATATATTCATATTCTCTCACTGCAATATGAATGTAGGTATAGTGGACTAGCGTGTAGCGCAATATCTTCTCACGCTGCAATATGAATGTAGGTATAGAGGACTAGCGTATAGCGCAATATTTTATACTTACGAAAAACAAAAAAAAGTATTATCAAATAACAAGAAACTGAGTACAAATCATTTTTTTTTATATTGGGTTTGTCTGTTGCAAAAGTAAATTATGCAATATCATCAAGAAAATGACTAAAACATTCATTTGACATACATATTTAAAGTTATGAAAAATATTAAAATATATTAAATTGCTGCTTGAAGAGTTGTGAGGTGACATATAATATAATTTTTTAATTAGCATAATACGTGTTGGTACATATACAGTATAAGTAAACGTACACAACACAAATTTATTACAATATAAGCACAAATATTATGGTGATCGATTTCGGTGAACCACGCTCACCTTCCTCAGACTAGAGGCATTTACAAAAGAATATTTGTGCATTTGTGGTTATATTGTAATAAATTTTTGTTGTATGACGTTTACTTCTACTGTATATATAATATGGCAAGAATCTGCAATATTGAACAATATTTTGACTTAAGTGTAAACTGTGTAATACTGAGGGTAACGTCTACTGTACTCGTTATATGTTTATTAGAGGAGCACCATCGACGTTTATTATGCTATATAATATGTGAGTAGGTCGTTTGTGCTAAGGTTAATGATCAATATACAGTGTATATACTATTAGATACTGTACCACTAAACTTTGTTCACTTAATCAGTGTGGCATTCGGTGGCGAAACACGTTGGAGATCTTGACCTTACAGATGAAGTTGACAGACTTCGATAACACAGATCATAGGTATTGCAAGGAATGTGGAATCAAAGAATCTAAGTGATTTATATTTATTTCATTGGTAAATTTGTCATGAAAACGAGATATTTTAAATTTACTTCTATGTTTGGAATAATAGTACACATATTTTGATCATAAACAAGTATTTATGAATAAATGTTTGGTTAAAGGTATTCGATTGGCAATTATCTTTAAACATTGTTACATGTTAAAATTGTTAGTTTTCCTATAAGTCGTAATTTTGTAGAGGGAAAATAAAAAATCTTTATTGAGATATGGCCACTTCAGTTGCTACTTTTGTGTTTCTACGTGAACAACTCACTAAGAAACAGAACAATATAAATCATTAAACATTTAAAAGGATAATGATAAAACCAACATAGCGTAAAGTAAAACTTATAAAAATATTTTTGACAAGTGTAGAAAATTATGTTTTTATAAATTACATCCGTACAAATTTTAAATTGAAATTTAAACAACTTAACTGAAAGAGCGGATAAAGAATACATTAAAACTAAAGATTTCAACACAGGAAGGTCATAATAAATGAGGCATTTGTGTACTTTGGTACACCCGCCGTGCGCGCGTCCATGTGTGTGTGTGTGTGTGTGTGTATGTGTGTGTGTGTGTGTGTGTGTGTGTGTGTGTGTGTGTGTGTGTGTGTGTGTGTGTGTGTGTGTGTGTGTGTGTGTGTGTGTGTGTGTGTGTGTGTGTGTGTGTGTGTGTGTGTGTGTGTGTGTGTGTGTGTGTGTGTGTGTGTGTGTGTGTGTGTGTGTGTGTGTGTGTGTGTGTGTGCGCGCGTGTGTGTGTGTGCGTGTGTGTGTGTGTGTGTGTGTGTGTGTGTGTGTGTGTGTGTGTGTGTGTGTGTGTGTGTGTGTGTGTGTGTGTGTGTGTGTGTGTGTGTGTGTGTGTGTGTGTGTGTGTGTGTGAAGGGAAACACGTTGTATGTGTGTTAGTGAGGCTCTTTGCAGCTCCTAACGACCTAGAACTAAATTCCTTGTAGCCTTCATCTGTGCTGCTGTATAAACAATACTCTTAACTTGAGCACTTTTGAGAATAATAATAACATTAATCAGTATCTTCAATAGTATGCATATACAAATAAATTGATATATTCTTAATTTTCCCTTAATTCATTTCATAATGTAGTGAAACATTAAAAATTGTTTTGAAATAGACTTGTTTAAGTTATTTGACATTATTTTGGAATTATAATATCTAATTATTTTACATTAAATGATATAACTTCGAGTGAGTCCACAGTTATATAAATGGAAGCAATGTATTTCATTATTATTGGGCATGTGAAGGCTGGTTGTATTTACATTTTTATGTTATATGTTTACAATAATTGGCTAAAGGTAAATGTAAACACTTTTTAAAACTAATATATACGATTGTAGGTACGACGAAGTTTGTTTTGGGTTAAGAAAAACAAGACACAGTCTATATTATCAAGCGTTTATTAGTTCAAAAGGGGTTTGGTAGCTTAGTTTTGTATTGTAACCAATTACCTAAAGTGGACTAAGTTGGTTTTTCCCTGCAACCTTCAATTGTGATGGTAGATATATTTATATAAATTATTTGAAAATGTGACTCCATAGTGAACCACATGTATGGAATATAAAGTGAAAATATTCATGTAACATTTGGACGTTTATTCTCGGAAAAAGTATGACATTACAATCTAATATAAACACTAACATGTTCTAGCACACATTTAAAATTATGTAATGTGATTAAAATTGTGAAGTTTTTGAATAAAAAAGAAATATGATCATGAGTTCTTATTACAAATTTATTCTGTAATAAATTAAAAATAACTGAAGTTTATTGCTTTCATATAATAATACAAATTTTATTTGTCTTATAAATCATTCATTAGTATTTTGTTACTTTTAAACGACTTTAGAAAGTAACTAAAGCCATAAATAAATAAATTATATAAAATAGCCGTAATTAATAAGTATGTATAGAACAATCCCATTTAAATTAAAATGAAATAATAATTGAGGAGTTATTGTATTTATTATATTTATTTATTCAATAAAATAAAATTACATCATAAAAATACAGTGAACATAGTCGTATCTCTCCCTAGGTTAGAGCTAATCGAGGGAACATCTTGATAGTATTGGTAAATTTTTATTTGTTATGATTTGAATAATATAATAATACACCAGTCTAACTATATATACACTATTTGATACATAGCTGTATATTATATTTACAAGAAAAAAAAATGAGAAATTTAGAAACACACACACACACACACACACACACACACACACACACACACACACACACACACACACACACACACACAATATATATATATATATAGTAAATATTTGATGGATAGTGATTCATTTTCAACGGAAGTCAAAATATGAAAATTTGAATTACTATTGTGAATATTCATTATTGTAAAGTGTAAAAGAAATTATTTAAATTAATATACTAAAGAAATTGTGCCTTCTTTTATACTTTACATTATTTTACATCTGATTCATCAGACATTCAGTATGATCTTAACAAAGTTAAGGTATACGAGAAAGTTTTTACAAAAAGATGAGGGTTTAACGTTTCACAGCGAATATCTTAATTCTTGGATTAACTTGTGTGGAGGGTTTAATGGTTACATTTTTGCTGTACTTACCCAAATATAAAAAACATAAATGAACATTTACTAGCATTAGAATATTTTTAATATACAGCTTGTAAAGGTAAATACATTGAAATTATTTACGCAATCCCTTTACAATGTATTACAAAAGAAATTCGATACATTTTAGAAAAGAGATGATATAGATATATATTAGGTATTTCTCAAATTTTAAATATTTTCTTAGTGTACTAAAATATTTTACCTGTGACTAAAACTAGATTAGTATAAGAAGGAACGGGATGGTAAAAAGGTGTTATATCTCAGCATCTGAAATTATACATGACTAAGACGTCACCACTAAACGGTTCGCATGCCAACCCCACCACTCGCTACACTCACGAGGGAATACTGTGCTATGCCCCATTTGTGGATTTTGGTTTTTGGGGTAGTGTAGCCCATAAGCATAGATAGTCTTTTATAACATCTGGTTGTATATTAGGAATCAAGAGAAGTGTGCATTTAATTTGATACCCCACTTGAGTGTTTTATATTAGAATTACTCTTTATTTATTTTTTTTTTTTGACAGATACCATTTAATATTTATCCTTTCCAAAATCTGGTTGCATGAAAATTCAGTTTAAAAATACTTTTAATTCGAGTAGTTAATGTCAGAATAAAAAATTTACACATTCAAAAATTGTTTGGGACCCCGGTACCCTATTTTAAAAAAGATTTTACTCTGAAATTCATTAATATAGTGCGCACAAATTTTTTGTGATTTTCCCATAAGAAATATATCGAAGCCATTTTGGAGCCAAAAAAGGCTACGGTTTTTTTCATGTGTGGAAAAATTCATCTTTTGTGAATATTTCTGGTGGGTTCAGACCGACAGCTTCAATTCAAGTTTACATATGATGGGGGTTGGACGTCGGGAAGTGCCTCAACATTCATTATAGTGTCAGTCGGTGAATCACTAGCCTTTATACAAATGAGTGATTTGAATGCTATGTAGAAGAAAATTGTGTACATCCTTTCTATATTATTATTTTTTAGGACTTAGTTAAAATTATATTATCATGGGAATAATTGCTAAACTACGTATAGCGTTAGTCAACTTGTAAGCAAGATATTTGATAAAAAATCAAGTAGTTCTTTATAAATTATTTTAACTATAAAATACGTTGAAGTATATTTGTTATTTTATACATTTTTTGTATAAAATAACAAAATTGGTTGGAGCGGCCGTAGATAAGGGGCTAAGGCGTTGGATTGCCACGCTGCCGGTCTGGGTTCGATTCCCAACGTGACCACTAATAGATTTTGCCCTGCCGCTCCCGTGGTTCGGAAGTCACGTAAAGCCGCCGTTGGTCTCAAGGTTAAGTGTTAGAGAGGGCTCCTTAGCCCTAACTTCTCCTGGTAAAATAAGACAATCTTTAACTTTTAACCTTTAAATAGTAACAGTGATTCTAAATAAAAGACATAAACTTTAATATACGTCAGAATAATTCAGTACAAATGGATTAAAAATTTAGTTTTCAATTTTTCGGTTTTAACTGTCACAGTAGCCTCTTAAATACACATTTGAACATAACTTCAGAAATAACAATCTGGTTTTTATTGTTGCATTAGGATATGCATTTTCATCGTTAAACATATAAGTTTATCAGTGGTACAACATTAGCTCTACCAATTTTATTTATAAACAAACAAATACATATATTGAAATATACTTTTAATTGTCTATTGTTATATTGATAAGAACAGCAATTCCATTTATGAGAGCGTAGGAGGTGTACGTGCGTTTTCACTGATTTTATCCATAAGTTTTACATATTTCGTTTTTATATTTTTCTTATCGGGAAAATATTTCTAAAAATCTTATTTTTAATTTTGTAAATGCATAAACCATAAATAATTATTTTACTAAGAATTAATAGTACAATATATATAAAGTACAACACTTAGCAATCTTTTATAAAGTTTTTAATAATCAATATCGATTTTTGTCTCGAAAGACCAAATTCAGTTGTACAGAATGAAATAAGGCTATACAAATATTTAACAGTAGAATAATTATTATTTGTACTATTAATAACAAATAAATAGTATAGAACAGCTGATACTATAAACATTTAAATAAAAATGTAGATGGATAAGTGTTACTTTATAATTTTGCATCTTCATGATAGAACCAAGCATAATATTTGAGTGAAATTTTATTTGATCGTTGATGGGTTTTATTTTGTGTTTTTGTGTATGTAAAATCTTTTGATAGCATCTTGTTTTTTTACTTTTAGGTCCAAAATTAAAAAAAAATTAAATTAACAACTTAAAATTTACAACTGAAATAGAAAAATCTAACAGCATAAACTTTCTTGACCTTACCATAACTAAAAAAGATAACAAATACCAATAAAAAATTTATCATAAACCAACATCAACAAATGAAATAATTCACAATACATCCAACTTCACACAAATAAACAGAATTCCACAGTATGATTCATAGACTACCGAATACACCACTTACAGAAGAAGATTACCAAGAGGAACTCAACATTATTAAACTAATTGCTGTCGATAGTGGATATCAGCCAAATTTAATAAGTAAATTAATAAATAAACACAACAAAAAAACTCTTGATTCTAAAACTAACAATAATAACTACATTCAAATGACCTATCATGGAAATATTAACATACCTCTACATGACTTATTTTCCAAACAAGGATCTAACATTACATATAGAACAAAGAACAGCATTAAAAATATACTACAACATAATTTACTAAAAATAATGAAACAAAAATACAATAATACAGGAATATATAAAATTAAATGTTCAACTTGTCCTAAATATTGCATTGGCCAAACAGGGAGACGTGTTAAAAAAAATCAAGGAACATATACAAAAAACAAACTTCAAAATTCATCAACATTTGCTGAACATTTAATTCAAGAAAACCACAATATTTCATCAACTGAAGAAAACTTAGAAATTATCCATTTTCGATAATTTCTAGATGCTAATGAAAAAATTTTATATATACAAAAACACAAAGGAAAACCCATCTTTTACTCGACGATAAAATAAAATTTCACTCAAATATTAAATTTGATTTTATCATGAAGATGCAAAATTATGAAGTTTAACAAGATCTACAACTTATCCATCTACATTTTTATTTAAATTTGTATAGTATGAGCTGTTGAATTAATTAATCTACTGTTAAATATTTGTATAACCTTATTTCATTCTGTACAACTGAAGATGGTCTTTCGAGACAGAAATCTATATCGATTATTAAAAACTTCACAAAAGATTGCTAATTATTGTTCTTTAGCAATATATAATGGTTACAAATGTTAAAAAATTAATATCTGTTTTTTAATACATTACTTTAATTAAATTGTTTTGTTGAAAGTTTTTATTTGTAATTGAAGGTCTGCTCGTTCCTCGTTGTGTTACAAACGTAGTAGACGACGGCAGATAATCGTGTTCAGCCCCGGTGCCATGGAAACAAGTCTAATTCCAAATGTTACCTTAACATACACACATCTGAATATACTAATTTCATATATATTTCTTTACAAAATTTATGATATCTAAATTACAACAGTTAAAAAGAAGATTTCTAAATATGTTTAAAAACACTACATAGTAATAAGTAATCATTAAATGAAAGTATTTACCTGCAAAATATAATCAAAAAATCGTCGAATCCTCGATAGCGTAAATATACAATAAAAATATTAATAATATTTTAAGCACATTCATGTAATACAATTACTCCATCGTTATTATACTTCAGAGCAATTGACAATTTAGTGACAGTATACAGTTAACATTATATTGGAAGCAGGACATAAAAAAGTAATTTTATATATCTAGATTACCTCTTGGATCTTCTTACAACGTAACAGATCTTACTACCAATCAGTTATGTACTTTTAGAGCTAAGCTGAGTGTGCGTGCCTGCGTGGGTGCGTGCTTATAAATCTGTTTAGTTTACGTTTAAATAATTAAATGTTGTTAATTATTAACTTTCAGAACATAAATATATTGTTACAAAATTTAAAAAAGTGCTTGTTTATTGCGGTTTTAATAGTATCAATGGTATAATAACAATTAACATAATGCATAACTCATTGGAAACAAATATAAAAATTATTTATTTAGAGAATGACCTCTGTTCATATTATATAATAAACTAACCCATTCTCCTATTATTATTTATCACATCTTAATTTTTAATGAGAGTATGCACCGGATTTACGTACATTAAAATAAAGTAGAAAATAAAAACCAGAAAATGAATCCGATGAAAAAATTAAATATAATTTTACACCTTTATACTCTAGTTTTATATTAAGTAGACATTATTTTTACAATCATTGGTTCAATAACTTGGCACACTACAAAACACCAAACCAGCTGTTGTGTACTTCACGCTTAAATTAGATATCAGTCTGAAATTCTGAAGCTATGGATTCAGAAGTATGTAGAATTCCATAGAATATCCCGGATAAATTTTTAGACGGTAATCCTACAATTTTTCGGGAACGTATTTTGTTCCCGGAAAGCTCAGTATAATATTCAATAACCGTTATATAAAATGTAACCGCTGTCTTACGTTGGTTGGTAGCATATGTTGTAGAGAGTGGAATTGCTAAATTTGTAGACAGTTAATGTTTTGTTAGACCTTAAATTAATAACAACATCAAAAGTTAACTTGACCGCACTTATGCAAAAGTTAACTTGACGCACGCACGCGCGCACGCGCGCGCGCGCGCACACACACACACACACACACACACACACACACACACACACACACACACACACACATATATATATATATATATATATATATGTGTTATTTTCTTATATTATTACATAACTTTGCGTTTACTTATACAACAGAATAACTAAATTTGTATTTATTGATCATTCTTATTAATGTAAAAATCTTTAACGAACAAATTAAATACAAATGTATTTTATACTATTTAAGACATCGTATTAGATTAAGGAATTGTTTCTTTGCTTAAACATATCAAATGCAACATACTTTGGCATAATGTAAGACATTCTTTTTATTTTTACAATTGTTAGTACTGTTACCTATAACTAATATTTTAATTATTGATAAGAGAACAGTATTTTAATAAATTTGGTATACATTTTCGTAACAGAAAATGGATGTGTAACAAACATTCCTTTCGGTAAAAGTAAAAAAAAAACTTGGAATCTGTAATAATAAAAAAGACAAAAATTGATAATTACTGAACAAAATTTTACTTGTTAACAACGTCAAGAAGGATCCACTTATGCTTGACGGAACGTTGCAAGATAGTTGTCAGAGATTTTTTTACTTAACATTGATTGACATATATAAACATTATTCCTTATTAGAATATTTAAGGGATTCAAATATCCTAGTAATGAAATTGGCTATAACTTTTTTTAGATTTACACCTTTAATGAAATGCTGTAGTGAGCATAATAAAATTACATTTATTGACTTATAAATTTAACATATTTACTAAGAATTGAATTATGAATACAACCAAAAGTTAATTTAAATCATAATGTAAGTACAATTAAAACACTGATTTTTCAAAAACAATTTATTTTAATAGAGAAGCAATTAAATAGAAAAGATATCGGTTTCACATAGATAAACCTATATTTGAGAGAAAACACTATGTAAATCAATATAAAATCACTGCATTTACTTAGATATTTGAAAGTAATGAATCGTAAATATACATGTTATAAGAATTACTACAAGATCAAGTAATTGATTTTACAGCCTCTAGAAGCCAAGAAAACAATGTTTCAGAGAATTTACATAAAGTTTTTCTGGAAAAGTTAATATTATAAAATATATAAAACTTATAGAAAACATTCATGTCAACCACGTATTAAATATAAATGCGATACATTACGGGGTTTTTGTAATAACAGTTTATATTTCATGAACAGTAGAAACTATTTAAAATTCCGGTACCTTTTTTATTCGAACTAGACTATCGATAATTACAACGATAAATAACATTTAAAAATACACATGTTATAACGTACAATTAAACGAGGAAAAAATTAGTTTGATTAGATTTTTCGCAGGCCTCTTAGTTATTTAGAAAACAACCTTCAAACTCGGGTACACATAATGTGCGCGCCGACTGTAACCATTGAATAGATTATAGGATGGAAGTGCAAGTAAACACGTTGACAAGTAAAACTAGTGTAGTTATGAGTTTATTACAATCCATATACTTAACCAAAATATATTATTGTTTATTATAGTAGATTACTTATATTAGTTATTGTCATTTGCAATCATGCTACAGCTAATGTAGCTAATATTTATAATCGTGTGTTTGATTAGACGTTTTAAAATTAAGACTAACTTTATAAACATTGTTAGATTAGTTAGAGCCGAATTTTAACCTTAAATGTTCATAAAAGTGACCTTATATTTAGAAATATCACTTGAATAAAAAATAATAATTTGTTAAAAGAACTAATGATTATTAGATCTCAAAATTACTTTTTCAAAGCTTATTATAATAAAGTGATGTTACGTTTGATATTGACATACCTGGTCGTATCTCGTTCTATCCAGACGTGTTTCGTAGATGGGTAGATGGGCCCGTTTCGTAATACTAACTAGTGTTGTAACTACAATACTATTATACTCTTAGTAATCACAGAGTACGGATTTACATCTTAAATATAATCCCCGTTAGGTTTGTATATTCAAAAGAATATCTTTTTATTTTCATCCTAACCAGACACAGTAAAACCGTTTGTCGATCTGCAGCTTAAAGATAAGGGAAGGAAGTGAGGTATTGTGAGGAGCTGACTCCAATTCCAGGTTGAATGAGACGGTTCTTTGTTTAAAATAAATTACGTCAACAAAAAATGTCAACAAATAAATATGTATTATTTGTTATTTTCACAAAAAATCATAATATATTTTATACTCTTATGGTAGTAGGAAAAAAGAAAACATTGATTTACCGAATAAAAAAAAATCTTCCAATTTATAAATGTTATCAAGATGACTTTAGACATACAATTATATAAAACAAAATTATAAATAAATATAAATAAAATAGTCAAATACGTAAATAATATGTCATATTATTCTTATGACCTTTACAGACGAATCGTTCAGTTGTGGAATATGAAGCAAACTCCAAATACGTAGCTTACATCTGTGTATTCTGGACAGTGTTGACATGAACTACACGAATAGGAAAAACAATGGATATTTCGATTGAAATAAAACCTTGAGGTGGACCCAGGATGAAATAATATTAAAAAATGCGTTTTTATTGTTAGTTATAGTTATTGCTAAAATGTGTCATTTATATTCAATTATTTGAACCCATTTATTACAACTATTGAATCAAATATGTGTAAGGTTCTTGTAACCAATCAGCTGTTATAAAGCTCTTGTAGTACACTCTCCACTATTGGTTCTTATGTCCGTCAACATCCTTAGTCCGTCAACAATAAAGTAAAATTTTGGATAGCTTATTCGTAAAAAAATATTCCTTTGCTTAATTTTATGTAATTTAACACACATGGTCCGCTTAGAAAACGTCCTTTTCAACGCAGTTTTGTAGCAAGTGATACAGAGAATCACAGATACAGAGATACAGATACAGATACAGATACAGAGACAGATACAGATACAGATACAGATATCACAGATACAGAGAAACACACCCCTCTGACTGTGTTTAAAAGACATTTAAAAGTTGTCATGCTAACCAGAGTGGGTAGACCGTCTGCTGACGGCCCCACCCATTTTACGTCATTAGCATCAGTGTCCATTGGTTGGTTTAATTAACACCGAAGAATCAAATTTGGAAAGGTTAAATTACATCATTATTTAGTATACAAACAATAATTAAAAATAGCATTAATTCAATGAATAATAATGTAAACAATAAATAGTAATTGAACAAACTTGTACAGTTCGCTACAGTTATTTTGCCAACTAAACACTGTTGCGGAGGTTAAAACTTTAGGGCGGATTTTAGTCACGGCCGTGAAGCTAAGCAGCTCAGCGGTGGAAAGATTCCCTTCTGTCCCTGGAACTCGTACACGGACTAATGTAACACGCACATCGTTTTATACCCGGCCCAATTATAATAACCTCATTTCGGATACTCTGAAGATACACAAATTTATAGAAACAACACAATTCACACATAAAATAACATTAGGATGTCCTGAGTGCTTAAAAACATTTTTTAACTGAACCTTGATTTTTTTCAATACAAATACGTTCAGAGCCTTTTTGAATAAAAATAGCCAAGCTTCATGATTTCTCATACCCATAAAAGTAATAAGCTTACAACGACTGTTATTTATAATATTTATGTATGTTGAAAATATTAAAAAAAGGTTTGCAAACATTTTGATTTCCAAACGGGCTTGAAAAGTTACAGTGAGCACTACATTTCGTCACTAAAGTACTGGTAAACATTACTAAAACATATTTAAAAACATACAAATTGTTTTCGTATAAATTTTATGGAAGATATAAGTAAATTAATGTTTAAAAAATCAACTTTTAGTTGTACTATACAACTGTGATAGTAATCTTTCAGACCTTAACTAAAAGACAATTTTCAAATTTAATTTTATTACAGTTAAACTAAATAGTTTAAAATTTAGGTAAATTGTGATGGCTTGTAGACTACAATGAACTCAACGCATGCTTGTGATACATTCACTTACATCCTAATATAACATTAACAGTACGTAAATAAACACGTTTAACTGTACATAATATAACTTAAAATAAATTAACGAAATTCTGAAAAACAAATCGTTCACCTTTTTTAAGACTTAATAAATCAAGTTTGTCTTGAGAAGAAAATATTCTCGCACTAGAAGATCTGTCAACTGCAGACTTTAAATCTAACTGTTCACATTTGCTTCTTACAAAAGAAATAATAATTACAAAAATAAATTAAAAAAAAGTGCAACTATAACTAATATTGATTATTATGAACTTGTTGCATTGTTTAAGACGACATAAAAATGTATATTTCATATGATTTTAGAATAATCTTAAAATAATAAAGATTTTCCGATATGCATTTCTGAAGTACAATGGATTATTAGGTGGAAAGAAGAGTAAAAATCATTCAAACTAAACATTTCTCCCTTTTTCACCTAAATTGTAAAAAAATATTCGAGGGTACAATTTTTAATAATCTTAGTTATTTCTTAACAGCTTTTTACAAAGTACATTTTGTTCAAAATGAGTTTTGACGAAAACAATGATATCTTAGGTTCTATGCGGGACTACATATAAGAAGTAATGTTTTAGTTTGTTTTAAATGTTAAATTTCAATAAAAATCACTTAGCCTATTTCAAGTGTTCATATTATTTGTTTTTATCTAAAATCTGATGGTGTCAAATAAAACAAATAACTCATACCTTCAACCTGATACCCAGGCGTGTTTCAACAGTTTTAATTTTATTTGCTTTTTTTGTTTTGTTTTACAGCTGATGATTAGTAAAATGAAACTATTATAAACAATTGCCAATATTGGTATTGCATTGATACTTCTTAGAGTCCCTGGGGCGATGATTTGATGCAACTTCAAAATAAAGATAGGTCTATGTGTTAACCCTAAGAATGTCCATGCAAAATTTCAGCTGAATGGGCCCAGCAGTTTTTCTAGATTGAGTCAAACACAGAAAGACACAATTAGATTTTTATATAATAGAAAGATTATGAATTTTTCTCTTAGAATTTTAAATATGCAGCCATCCTAACCTTTTCATAATACCTTATTTTTTACAAAAATTACCCAACGAAATTATATAAAATAAAATTTTAACAGAATGTCACTTATTTTACCGTCTATCTGTGTAAGTTTTATCAAGAAAACTGTTGGGTTTTAAAAATGAATAACATTAAAAGTTCAAAAATTAGAGTAACATTTCTATCAGTCAATTATTTAATAAATATCTTTCAGATAAAATAATTAATTGTTAAATGTTATACTTACTGTAATAGGTATTCATATCAAGGATTTAATGACAAATTTTGACCTATTTAATGCTTACTTATAAATTTGACAAACCATCTTAAAATGTTAAATGAGGAAAGTAAAGGTAGCCAGAGAAATAAGGGTTTTACAGAGAGTATCTTAATCCTGGGATGTACTTTAGTTTTAGGGAAGATTAATTTATACATTTTTACCAGACGTTTCCTAAAAATATAAAAAAAAGGAACTACAAACGCAGAATAACATTTGAAGACATAATTTAGGCATGTTTCTGTGGAAAATAACTCATAAAAATCATGTTTTTTTGTTTATTAGCTGTATTAATGATACAGAATAACATATTAATAACTTATTTTCTGCTGAAGCAGACGTCTATGTATAGAAAAAATATGACATGAAAGAACTGAAGTTTTCAAAACTTTAAAAATATTTTCAAAAGCCGTAGGAGTTCAAATTATACTTCAAGTTTGAGCAGATATTTGGTAATCATTGAACAGGGACCTTGTAAATGTTTGTCTCAAATAGTTTTCATAGTAGATACATATCTAAGAAACAAGAATATCATACTTTTTGAGTGGAAAAACCGAAAAATGTACGAAATTTAGGAAATACGGAAAAATATTTCCTGTGAAAATATAGTGATGTGGTTACTAGAAATGATGAGATTTTTGCCCTGATCACTAAAATTAATAAGCACGTTAGCACCATAAATGAGCTGATTTCAGTAAGGTTACGTTCTGTTAGGATAGGCTAGGTTGGAGTATTGATAGTGTATGTTATGTTACGTTAACCTAACCTAACAACGCCAAACCAAACTTAACTTACCAAACCAAACCAATCATTACCCAACATAACCTTACTGAAACCGGCACATTTCCGGCGCTAACGTGCTTAACACCATGCATAATCACGGTGAAATTCCTCTCAATTTGAGTACTCACATCTCAATATTTATGGAAAAAGTATTTTTTTGTTTTTCCTCATTTTCATTACTTTTCCGCCTTTTCCACTAAAAAAAAAACCATATTCTCGTTTCTTAACTAGAATTTACCGTAAAACAAATTTAAGCCGAAAAATCAGCAACAGAGTTCTACATCATTACTGTAATATGCATTTTTAATTCAAATTTTTTAAGAGTTTACTATAGTTAACTTTATTAGGGTTAATTTAATTTAGTGACTTTAACGCAACTATAGTATTTGGTATTTGTACGATGGTGCGGTACAGTAAGAATGTACGAGTAGGATTATTGTAGTAACATACAAACATAAATATCATCCTACGAGCGTAAATTCAAATTAAAACTACTGTCCCATGGACAGGATATTGTCCCAATCCGTATGATACTTTAACCCCTCCTTTAGAAATGACGTTGGATCGTAAAGGATCAAATAATCAAATAAAACGTGCATTCCAAGGATAAAAATAATTCACTGTCAAACATAAAAAACTCTATTAATTAAAAAATTAACTCAAGGCCAACGTTTAAGTGAACTAGAATAAATGGCAGTTTTTTCATTGAACTATGTTAGAACATGTACTCTATAAAACGAAAAATTCCGTACCAAGCGTTCAATAGTTGAAAAATTCGTTATTTCGATTGTTGAAACTAGGAATCTTGAAAATTATCGGGAACAGCACTGTTTTACACTAGATGAGCTGTAAAACAGATAAGTGCACTACAAACAATTCGTAAGCCTCCAGAACATAACGAAACACTACTAGAGCTTGTTATGACTGAGAGATTATAGCAAACGTCAGGTAAAAAGTCTAGAAAATTCAATAATGAACAAATAACATTATTTAAAACTGTATATCTAAGTTTCTTGAAAAAGTATACAGAAGTTAAGAATCTTCTTGAAAGTATCGAGCCCAAAAATACGCTCACGTTCTATTCTTAAAAGCCAAAGCATACAAAGGATAAGACAAGAGTTCAACTGTGTACTGAAATACTGAGTTCAAGCATTCACGTAGTAATTCACTGCCGTAAATTATAAAATGCTCTTCATCAAAATACTTTAAAAAAGACTGTTGACGCTCAAACTGTTATAAAAATACCACTAAATTAAAGTAACATATTTTACTAATAATTAAAAATATTAAACAGCGATTTGGAAAGAGGTAACTATTTTTGATCAACTTTATATATTTTATTAGGAATTCCTTATCAATAAGAGCGACCCCTTGTCAACAAAGTGGCCACTGATAGTGCTCCACTTACGTATACACATGAAGTCTCATCACTGTCACCAGATGAATGGCAGATCGTTCATCTTGTACTAAGTGGGAAATATTGCAGTGAGTCCCATGTGTTACCTCACAACTTCTCAAGACTTTGTCTCACTAGATGACACACTGAAGGTGCTCCACTTACGTATAAGTATGGCGTCTCATCCCTCTCAACAGATGAATGGGAGATCATTCTAAGTGTCATCTTGTACTATGTGGGAGATAATGCAGTGAGTCCCCATATGTTATCTCACAACTTCTTAAGACTTTGTCACCAGATGACACACTGATAGTGCTCCACTTATATATAAACATGAAGTTTCATCACTGTCACCAGATGAATGGCAGATAGTTCATCTTTTACTAAGTGGTAGATATTGTAGTGAGTCCCCATATGTTACCTCACAACTTCTTAAGACTTTGTCACCAAATGACACAATGATACTGCTCCACCCATTGTTACGTGTAAATATGGCGTCTCATCCCTCTCGCCAGATGAATGGCAGATCGTTCATCTTGTACTAAGTGGGAGATATTGCAGTGAGTCCCCATATACTACCTTACAAGTTCTCAAGTCTTTGTCACCAGATGACACACTGATAGTGCTCCACTTACGTATAAACATGAAGTCTTATCACTGTCACCAGATGAATGGCAGATCGTTCATCTTGGACTAAGTGGGATATATTGCAGTAACACCCTAAATGTAAGGTCATTTGCAGTGAGACCACCAAGTGTAGAAGATGCTCCATGCTACAGCTAGATGGAGAGAACCACCAATACTCCACATTCTTAGCCCTAACTAATCTGGTCTTGTGTGGAGACTTGTGTGTGTACATGAGTTTCCATATATACTTTCAGACCTATATTCATGACTGAAGATATTCCTTAACTACATACAACTTAAAGCTTCTTAACCTCATGCCCGTATATGGATTAATTTTATTCCTTGAAAAACAAGCGACTAAATCTCATATAACTGAATTTTTTCACTGAACTTACCTTCACCAAAAAGAAAAATTATATATCACAGTCGAGCTGTTAAAAGTTATCGAAAAGTACAACAAAATTGCTGCAAGTTTAACCTGAGAGCATGAAAAAAAACCTTTTTCGATATAACTATCTGACAGAAAAGTCCTCTATCTTGTGCCCGGCCCAATAAACAGGCTCATGATTTATGTATACTTAATCTTTATGAGAAGAAAAAGCTACATGGAGATTACAGATCGTACCACATACAAGAGTCGTCAGCTTAACCGTCATTACGATTATGTTATATCATAAATAATTAGGATATAGCATAATCGTAATTATTTTATTACGTAAAATAGTTAACGGTCTCACAATTTTGTAGGTAGTGTTTTCAATCCTTGCCTGATTCAGGAGTGGAATGTAAGTCTTATATAGACATCAATTAAAAAAATGTACAGGTAGGTCATAATCAACAAACAACAAATATATATACAACAAAAAGTAAGAAACGGCAAGTCTATTAGAGGACGGATGGCTCTAAACCCAAAAAATTGTCTCAAGCTATTTATTGTCATATGTGAGATCAGTAGTTTATACTAATACCGTAGTTTATACAACTAGTTTACACTACCGTAGTTTATTGTACTAGTAGTTTATACAATCGCCACTGGACTCATAATGAAGGCATTCTATATTGACGATTGAGGGCGTTTGTGTACACAATAAAGCGTTACTAAAAATCTAAGCTGTTGTTTAATTGTTTTGAGTTAAATATTTATTCCATAAAATGTCAATAAAAATGCAATGTAATAATGTCTCTTTCTTTAATTAAGACATTATAAAGTAAAAGCAGTTAAATTTTAAATTCATTAATCAATGTCTACATATATTACAACTGGTCAACACTATATGGCCTGTTTTGTAGTGTAAAAGTCTGTAAGTTATATTCTCTGAAAAGTTTTAAAATATTTTTTCAAATGATGCAATAATGCAGGGGGTAATTTTTTTAAAACATCCTATTTTCCTTGTCTGAACATCGTCAATGGCACTAAACATTAATTTCTTAAAAAAAGTATGGGGCTGTCTTTGAAGAAAATCATATGTAGATATTTATGATATAAAAATCGGTCATATGTTCCGTCAAATGATAGATAGAAACACTCTAGGATCCTCTATCTCAATGTTACGTAACGAAAGAGATACTCACCTTGTTATATACGAAAGGAACTTAGAACAAAAACTGCCATAAACCAATAAACTGCAGCCTATTCGAGTTTTATTCAGGTGACATGTGGACTGCAACATATTATCTTCTACATGTACAAATTAAAAATATGCGATGAAGCGCACAATTACTTACTGTAGCACTAAGTTCTAGTTGCGGTATGTCATTAGTCATGAAGATAGGTCTGAAGGCATGGATGGAAACTCATGTACTGTGACAAGTCTCCACACAGAAAGATTAATGTGAGCCAAGATTGTAGAGTGATGGAGGTCCATTCCATTTAGCTGCCGTGGGGAACCCCATCAGTGTGTCATCTGGTGACAAACACTTGAGAAGTTGTAAGGTAATATATGGCGACTCAGTGCAATATCCCCCACTTAGTACAAGATGAACGATCTGCCATTCATCTGGTGAGAGGGATGAGACGGCATATTTATACGTAAGTGGAGCACTATCAGTGTGTCATCTGGTGACAAAGACTTGAGAAGTTGTAACATGTAATACCTTATGGGGGACTCACTGCAATATCTCCCACTTACTACAAGATGAACGATCTGCCGATCATCTGGCGAGAGGAATGAGACGCCATATTTATACGTAAGTGGAGCACTATCAGTGTGTCATCTGGTGACAAAGACTTGAGAAGTTGTGAGGTTAAATATGGGACTCACTGCAGTATCCCCCACTTAGTACAAGATGAACGATCTGCCAATCATCTGGCGAGAGGGATGAGACGCCATATTTATACGTAAGTGGAGCACTATCAGTGTGTCATCTGGTGACAAAGACTTGAGAAGTTTTGAGGTTAAATATGGGGACTCACTGCAATATCTCCCACGTAGTACAAGATGAACGATCTGCTAATCATCTGCCGAGAGAGTTGAGACGCCATATTTATACGTAAGTGAATCACCTTCAGTGTGTCATCTGGTGACAAAGTCTTGAGAAATTGTAAGGTAACATATGGGGACTCACTGCAATATCTCCCACTTAGTACAAGATGAACGATCTGCCATTCATCTGGCGAGAGGAATGAGACGCCATATTTATACGTAAGTGGAGCACTATCAGTGTGTCATCTGATGACAAAGATTTGGGAAGTTATAAGGTAACATATGGGGAATCACTGCAATATCTCCCACTTAGTACAAGATGAACGATCTTACATTCATCTGGTGAGAGGGATGAGGCTTCATGTTTATACGTAAGTGGAGCACTATCAGTGTGTCATCTGGTGACAAAGACTTGAGAAGTTGTGAGGTAACATATAACACACACACACACACACACACACACACACACACACACACACACACACACACACACACACACACACACACACACACACACACACACACACACACACACACACACACACACACACACACACACACACACACACACACACACACACACACACACACACACACACACATATATATATATATATATATATATATATATATATATACACTCGGAACTCACATATATATATATATATATATATATATATATATATATATATATATATATATATATATAGTGAGTTCCGAACCTCTCCCCAGGGACACATTAACCCCGGCGGTAGATGACTACATACACCTCCCTGCTTCTAAGCGGCTAAATGCGTTGAGTTTGGTTCAAAGTTTATCTCATTGACGATCAGCAAAAATTACTTAAGATCTTGTTGGGAAGACAATAAATAAAAGTATGGTTGGAATAGGCACACCTTGAGGAGTCCTCTATCCAATAAGTAGACAAGTGCTAGGTTATACATACATAATAATAGTGATAATATATGCCACCCCTACACGTACAGTGGTACTGACCCACACACCCACCCCTACACGTACAGTGGTACTGACCCACCCGCCCACCCCTACACGTACAGTGGTACTGACTCACTGCAATATCTCCCACGTAGTACAAGATGAACGACCTTACATTCATCTGGTGAGAGGGATGAGGCTTTATGTTTATACGTAAGTGGAGCACCATCGGTGTGTCAGGTGGTGACTAAGACTTGAGAAGTTGTGAGGTAACACATGGGGACTCACTTAACTGCATACGTCTATAGTTAATATAGAATGGAAATGACGTCTAAGCTAACATTGAGAAAATGATTCTCAGTAGACAGTTGTTCTAGTTACTCCATCATCAAAGCAGTCGTACTTGGACTTAATAGTTGTGACTTTGCCAGTGTAGGTGGAAGATATAACGACTAAAAATAAAAGATGTCCTGCACTCTTTTTTTGCTTTGTTAAATTTCTAGCATAGTGTATTGAAAATATTTGAATTACACTTTTCTAAAAACGAAAAGTATTGAATTTATTGATATGTTTAATGATGAAGAGGTGATTCGGTCATATGCAAAGGTAGGAATGAGTGTAGAGAGTAAAGGGGTCGGCATGTAAAACGTGCGGGGTTTCCCCCACTCATCAGTTCAAAATACGAAACAATAGAGAACGAAGTTCTGTGACAAGCCTCTGCTTACTGCTTACTAATGATTACGGTTGGTTCTCATCGGATTTACACACTACTGGAATTTAAATAAGAACGTGTGTAGTAGATACTTTAGGTGGTTTGGTCATAGACTGCAACTAATACTATTATAACCGATACTTTCAGTAAACCGTTAATATATCTGCAAGTAGCTGTTTACTATTTTAAGAATATTACGTTTTATGAACATCGGTGAAATTAAATGATAAATAATTGTTTCCTAACATAAAAAGAATCATATTTCACTGAATAATACACCGATTGAGTCACAGAGGCATTTTTACACCTTGTTTGTGCACTTTTATAAATAAATGTTACAGGTCAAATTCGTACATATTTGGAATTTTATCTGTATTCATTTTATTTTCAATAAGCTTGTAAGTCAGAACGTGATCAACATAGCAAAATAAACTGAATATTTACTTATCTCCTTGATAAGTAAATGAAATACCTATAATATTTTAAATACTTCGGATCTTTTCCGTTCTACGTATACCACTATTTAAATATATTGAATAATACATTTTAACCATTGTTTGGTATAAATAACGGAACACGGTATTCAATTTATTGATTTAAAACATGTTTTCCTCATTTTCAACCTTTAGAATCTCAATACATCGAGGCCGCCCATATACATCGCGCCGCGGCAGTTATGGTTAGGTTAGGTTATTATATTGTAGAATGAACCTGTAATTTGTAAAAACATTCTACAATAGGCTATGCTAACCTAACCTAACCATAACTGCCACGGCGCGATGTATATGGAAATATTTTGGGATTGCTGACACATAACGGAAAAGATCCGACATTAAATAGTGGTATACGTATAACGGAAAAGATCCAATACTTCATATAAAGATGTTATAACATGGTTTCTATCAATATCAATCTCTGTACTATAGGATTTATGAGCTAGGTACTACCTTACATGATCCTTCTGTTTCCTTATTGGTTTCCATTACAAATGCAGAACGAACACTACAAGATTCCAGTTAATCTTATTTAGTTCCGTTGCCATGGAAACAAGCGAGATTCCAAATTTAACGTTCAGATAAATAACACCACATAAAAATCACTCTTAACTTACTTTCGTTATCAATACTTGTATTAGTTCAAACTATTTTATGAATAAATAATCATCAGTGCAGAACTTAAAAATTCATATTAATTTCCAGTAAATTCATTAGCAGAAAACTGTTTAGTGTAAGCATTATATTATATGTATAACTTAGTAATTTGTCATATTCATTACAATTGCCATTCATTATTCATCATTAAGATATGAGTGAATATGAGGAGTGAAAGAGTATGGTGATTGTAAATGAACGAGTGTAGTCATTGTTCCTTAGAAATGGCCATTTATTAATAGCCAGGACATTTAAGATACATACATCTTTATCTACCTTTATCTATTTTTATCAATAATACGTGGAATCCGAACCACGTATTATTATGATTTTCAGCTAATTGAAAAGCCCGATACTCAGTTCTCTCCTCTACACAACATCCGGACATTGACTACCATCTAACGTGGACACCCCAGTCTTCTTTAGTAGTTTCCACGTTGATGGCAATCGTTAAGTGGATTGCATGACAGTATTAAAATGATCGATTATAGAACCTATTGCCTTCAATCTTCCCACCGCTTCGTCCTCGTAATAGCTGGGTTACAGCACCACGCCACTAGATCGGACTGTACCTATACAATAATTGTTATACAACATACAATACTAGATACACAATATATAATCAACAATAAATATAACATTTGTTAATTGGTCGTAACTTATAAATCGTAAAAAATATTGTCATTGAAATATTACTTAAACAGTAACAAATATTGTAACCAAGCTGTTTGGAAAGGAATGCAATCTAGTTGATGGCAGTCTTGATAACTGATGGTTGCTGTCTAACTTGAGTAGTTGAGGAACATAATTATAGAGGATGGTATGCCATTATAGACCTTATGTTAAAGGCAAGTCAAGACAACTTTAACGATAGTAGACTGTCATAATAATGTCCAAACTTCTGCCATTAGTCATCCTATAAGTTGTCTTTTTTATTTAGTGGATTGTTTCGTTGTATGATTAATGGTTTTGACATAATTTGAACAATCAATTACAAAGTGGTAATAACTTTTAATAACCTCTAAGCAAACTTGTGAAGGAAACACCTTCATTAAGAATTTACTATTTAGATGTACACAGGACTGAGTTATTGTCGGTTTGTCCACTTTCGGTTAGCGTAACACTGTCAAATATGGTGGCTTTTAGATGGACACAAGAAAAATCAGTGGCGCTCATGTTTTTTGAAAATAACTTACGTTTTTAGACTATAAGTTTACAAAGTCCAAATTTGACAAAAATAAAAGATTCATAAATAAGCAATTAAATTTCCTTAAACAATTGCCAATTAATTTTATTTATCTTAAACTATTTTTTCTATTTTAGTTAAATGGCTTTACGTTTTTTTCAAATCATAAATTTGTATTTAAAATATTAAAAATGTATTTTAAATAGCAAGTAAAAGACATTCATGGTTTTGTAGGCCAAAGTACCCGACATAATTCAGTTTAGACTGAGGTTAAGAATATCAACCCCCCGAAACGAATTGACATTAACTTAATCTAAGGCTGAAGGCGAGGTAGACAAGAGTGCAGTGATTAACAGAACTGGCAAAATAAGTGTGCAAACGTGGCACCTAATTATGAAATAAATCAAATGTCTACTAATTTTCATTTTATTTTAGGTGAATAATAACACAAAGGTGAAGGTTCAGTAAGAAGATGTTACATTAATATAATAAATAGAAAAAATAATACTGCTTTCATAATAGATCCTCCTGTTATATTAAAAATTAAAAATGCAGGAGCAGAAGACTTTATATAACATTAAATATATTGAAGTCATTGGTATAATTATAACAGTAACAGGCACATTGTAAATTTTTGTAGAATATTCAAATTAAGAAAAGAACTCATCAATACATTGGATTTACAGAGAATAAATATTCCGTTGCAATTTTAAGACACCATTTATATGGCAATAGACAATAAGTCTAGTTTAATAATTTTTACAACTAACTAAAATACTTGTTATTATTTATTCAAAAATGTATTAAAGATGTTTTGTATGTTATATTACATAATATATATTACAGTCTTATATGTTTAAATAGGTAATAATAAATTATCATTGTATGTGTAATACTAAATTTTTTTACTAACTGGATAAAAGAAAATTATTTTAGGAAATAATCGAAATATGTATTTATTTATGATGTTGCGGACTATTTTTGT
Organism: Stictocephala bisonia; assembly: GCA_035578905.1. Classification (NCBI taxonomy): domain Eukaryota; kingdom Metazoa; phylum Arthropoda; class Insecta; order Hemiptera; family Membracidae; genus Stictocephala; species Stictocephala bisonia. The sequence goes on from JAQJVL010000003.1 coordinate 8,786,286, forward strand.
CTGAACTACGAGACCAATCAACAAGCTGTAGTAGTAAGTACAAAACTTACCCCATCATAATCTTGAGCAGTTTTATCCAAAATAAAATTAATCTTTTCAACTTTTCAACTCTAGGCAGAAGTTTGGCAAGTAATTTTTAATTTGCGTCTTTTTTATTAGTCTAGTTAAGTAAACTTTGGACGAGAAACTCTTTTATTTTGTTTGTATTCTCTCTTGCCTTAAATTATAGTTTTAACCACGCTTTTCAAGGAACTGTTGACATTTACAGTTCAGTTATACTTGTCAACAAAAAGTAAGAAGAATAGTCACCATACTACAAAAGATTACAATGGAATATGATTTTTGATTTTATAAAAGAATACAATTAGGCTACTTAAGTAAAATGTATCAAGAAAAAGTAAAAATCCTTCAGTCGTAAATTCCTCGTTTAATCATTATTTTTTGTTCATTTACTGGACAGCTACAGGACGTTTCATTTACAAGCAGGCATAATGTTAACAACGAAAACAATAAATAAATGTAATTTTAAAATAGTTACCGAATGTCGTGCTACAAACCCTGATCCTAAATAATAATACTAAATAATAAATGTTTCCCTAGTATATAACACAGAGAAACATTTGAAACAATTTATTAAGAATAAGATTATTACAGTTTATTTCAGAAAGGTCAAACTACTACTATACACATAATACACATTGGAACTTTAAATATTATACAATCTAAATTGATATTTACATTGTATAATATTTATAGTTATTTATATATAGTTATTGATAGTTAAAGTTTGAAGTTAAAGGATGTATTATTTTACCAGGAGAAGGTATGGCTAAGAAGCCCTCTCTAACATCCTTAGGACAAGTGACTTCCGAACTACCACCAGTGAACGGGTAGGCGGGCTGCGTGCTAGGACGGGATGGCTCAGCCTGTCACTCATCCAAGGAACAACCACACTCGATGTTGCTTGACGCCGTTATCTTGCGATAACGTTGTAACCCTCCGGTCAAGGGCATTATACCATTATGCGTTGGAGCTGAACATTAAAATGAGACACAGTATTATGTCTAGGAACTAAAATTTAATCATATGATCTTGAATTATTGCGAGGAACTTGAAAATTAAACTTGCTGGATAAAAAGAACTGTCGATAAAACTATTAACAACTTTTTATAAAAATTATAACAGCAGGATATACCTTTTATAAGCTTATTATTGTTAACTTACTTGCAAAAAAATTATGCAGAATATAAATGAAAATTGTTACAAAATACATCAGTCCTGAGGTATGTTTATTACTAATCTACGAGATATTATGGAATATAGGTCTTTAACGAGTGTGACGTCGTACAATAGCTGCTGTTACAAACTAAGATTGATTTTGCCTTGGAATGTGGGGAGTAGTTTTGACCTTACCTAGCCTAAAGCAATGAGTATAAACTCTTTAAGAAGAACAAATCATATGGAGTTTAGTTAGCAAAAAACTTTGACCTAAATATAAAGACATTGGCCTAGACCGGAGGGCTTCAACGATATTGCAAGATAACGGTGTCAAGCAACATGGAGCGTGGTTGTTCCTTGGATGGGTGACCGCTAGGAGATCCCGTCCTAGCACGCATCCCTCCTACTCTGTCATTGGTGGTGGTTCGGAAGTCACTGTGAAGCCGTTGGTGTTGGGGAGTGATTCTTAACCATAAACTCGCCTTGTTAAATAAGACCTCCTTTAAATTTTTAACTTTTATAGTTTGGCATACAAACACTAGGCAGCACTGGTCGATATTTTTCCTTCAACTCTACAGTTAGGTAGGAGGCTAGAGTATATAACTCTCTTTCTTTGCCCTTTTCATATAGATCCTCTCTTTTAATTCAAGACATATACTGATAAGTGACTCATACTCCTTCCTATGGGTTTCAAAACTAACTTAAGACTTAGGTTGACGTTTTAGCTGAAACGTTTAATTAGTTTGTGTTATCCTTTTAGAGTTTATATTCATTGCTTAATGGAATGAAATTTATACTATTCAACAGTTTATAATTCATTTTGGTTTTAAATTAATTGTAGCCTTTACTAAAATACTAAAATCCAAACCTGAAACTAATAAATAACTGAAGGCAAATAACTAACCTATGATTCACTATTTTACAACCACCTCTCATGTTCTCACAATACTCCCCACCTATCCTAATGTGAGTTTTATAGTGGCTTAAAACATGAATTGAAATAGAGGAAAATAATGTTAATGTTAGTCCAAGGTATTTTATGTTCGACAAATCACTCACTAACCGTGTAAATACAATAACTACTGATATCCAACTTCCTTACGAGGAAGAGCAGTAGTTTTTGTGTATAAATCGCACACGAATAACGTTAGTTTTGTATAAATTATATATTTGTACGTTCCGCATAATTTGTATTTTTACGTCATAACATGAAATTATTACGAATGTACAAAAATGCATGAAAATTTGGGGCCCACACTTGACTGATTTATATCTGTTAAAAATGGTAAAAATGTGTAAAAATGTTATAATTCAATCGATGCAAGGCTTTTGTCCCGAATGGTTCTTAAGTGTTCCGGTAAGCTCGGTTTAAGCAGACTAATGTATGCCACAGGAAACTCTCCGTTGTCCTAAAGTTTGCTTTGAGGGTAGTTTGTCTTCTTTATGAGTATCTTCCCTCGCTGTGGAAGTTGGCACACGATAAATTAGTTTTGTTAACGATTTTAATTTATTATACTCTTTAAAATATGCATTTAAGGGGTTTTCATAATAATATTAAGCAGTTATTTTAATGTAAATATGCATTGTTATCAACAAGTATGATATTACAATTTAAGTATTAATTTTTAACTGTTACGTTACAAAGAATCCAAAAAAACGAAAATAATTATACATCACATTTGTGTGTTGGGCTGTGCGATGCTTTACTACACATAGTGAATGACTAGGTACAAGTTCAACCCAAATAGTGAATAACTAGGTACAAGTTCAACCGAAATAGTGAATGACTAGGTGCAAGTTCAACCCAAATAGTGAATGACTAGGTACAAGTTCAACCCAAATAGTGAATGACTAGGTACAAGTTCAACCCAAATTAATTAAAATATGACTTTTTGTAACCTACTAAAATCTTTCATAGAACGTTGAAATTAATTATGTAATGTTATGAATTAGAATCTTTCCTTTATTTAAAAAAATAATGCACAATTGGATGAGGTATTTCAGCAAAATATATAAATATTTTCATAATACAATATTCACTAAACATTCCAAATTATAATAGAGCTACTTTATATATATATATATATATATATATATATATATATATATATATATATATATATATATATATATAAGATCGCAATTACTATCAATAATACATAAAATAAGGTTATTGAATTACAGGGAAGTTTTCATCAGGCAATCCACCAAAAATACTATGAAAACAAATATTAAGAAAATAATTATTGATCATAAGATAGAAACATTTGAATGAATATGTGATATTTTTTATAATAATAAACCAAGCAACTATAAGTTTATCAAATTAATATGAAGTATGTCATAACAAATAAACCAGAAAAAAACACAATATGAGCTTTACAAATTTGATTTCGTCAAGTTGGACCTAAAGTATAAAAATGCAATTAAAAATTTAGAAAATAAGGACAATAATATATAAATATATTTAAAAAATCAATCCTTAAATATAATATAATACCCAATGATGGGAGTTTGATTTATGAGAGATTCAAATTCACACGATGTTTAAAACGACTATTACTAAAACTGTCGATGATATTTCAGTTTTAAATAAAAAGTAGTTTCATTTATAAATTACGGATTTGAAAATAAAGCAGAAGTTTCAACATTACTTCTAGAGTTGAGCAAAGCCTTTGACTTGGTAGATCATGAAAAACTGGTCGATACATTTATTATTATGGCGTTCAAGTCAATGCATTATCACTTTTGTCTTCTTACTTGTCTGACCGCTACCAATTTGTAAAGCTGGGGAATCAGAGATCCAGTCTACATGTAAATAGTGTGGTTCCACAAGGTTCTGCCCTGGGTCCCTTTTTGTTCACAGTTTTTATAAATGACCTTCCTGACATTGTGCCTGACAGAACTATTCTATATGCAGACGATACAACTTAACTGACATCAAACAGAAATTCTGAACTCAATGAGGTCATTATTAATTATATGAAAGAAAGAGCTGTTCTCTGGTTTGAAGCAAAAGGTTTAGTTGTTAATTATAATAAAACAGATAACATTATTTTTAGTTTGTTAAAACAGATGACATTATTTTTGATACTAACTATCTTTGCTCTCGTCTGTCAAGGGTTATATTTTGCCTAAGGAAGTTAAGGTTGTGAATTAGTCGTAATGTGCTCATTAAGGCTTACTGTGGACTGTTTCACACTCACATTTCTTATTGCACAATTCTCTGGAGTAACTCATCTGGAGCTAAAAAAGTTTTTAAATCCTAAAAGAAAGCTATCCGTAGCATTATGAGTAGGCCTATCAAATCCACAGATTCGTATAAGCCACATTTTGTAAGTCTTGAAATACTTACGCTTCCTTGCATTTTTATTTTGCAGTCATTGGTTTTTGTAAAAGAAAACCTTAACATTTTTAATTTAAGAAGTCAGATACATTCGAACAATACCAGGATTCAGAACAACATAGATTTAAGGGATGTTAGGCTTAGTAAAATACAACAAACATATAAGTATAAAGGTGTGCAACTGTTTAATAAGTTACCTACCACAGCTAGAACAATAAGCATGTAAAATTTTAAGCATGTTTTAACTAAATGGTTGAAAAGTAAAGCATTTAATTCTTTAGATGAAGTGTACTTACACGACCTTAGCGATCTTGACTTCTATTGATTTAGATTGTAATATTAGGAATGACTTTAATATAAGACTTTAAATTAAATACAATGACATTGTCAATGCATGTACAACTTGATAGGTGACAATAAAGATATGAATATGTTAAAACTGTAAAGATAATTTATTTTAGTTAATTTTTTATTCCATGACCAGTATTAAACGAAAAAATACATAAATGAATTAAATATTATGTATATATATATATATATATATATTTTTTTTTTTGTACATATAAAAAACCTGAATACATCATTTCAGAATGTATCACAAAGTCCAGGGTAATTTAGTGATTATACATTTTACTACCAGCTTCATTATTAAGTGTGAACCTTGCCTGAATAGGAAGTTCTGTTTAATGATAATGTGTATTGTAATGAACTTCATTTATGAACATATTCAACTCGTTAATGAACAGCATGCATGTTTGATCAGTTTAGCTCTGGCATGTTTGCATGCCTCACTTGATTGGTTGAAACATCAAGAGAATGAATATGAAGTATGACTGACAAAAATATTGTTAGTTATTTTCTCATTTTACAATAGTAAAATTGAGTAAGTAGTGATAAAAAATTATTTAAAAAAACAAACGAAGAAAACTAAATTGGGTGACATTTAGGTTTATTACAGTTTATCGATGTTTAAAATATGTTTGTCTGTAATGAAATAAAGTGATACGTGAGTATTTTGTTATAGTTGGTGTAAACGTATAAAATACATAATTAGAACAAATATGTCTCGACCTAAAATGACATAGTAAAATTAAATAACTAAAAAAATCTATTCAAAGTAGTGATATTAATATTGCTAGTTTTAGTTTATCTAAAGTGCAAATTCATTTAACACATGGACATGCGTACTGCATACCACTAGGACGCTCTCAGACATCTGACTCGCAAGGAGTCTATTTTTTTTTTAATTTAATGAACAGCCCCACTTGACTGCAGAGAGCGCTCTTACAGTAAATACTGGAACTAAAAGGAGAAAAGGAATGCTTCAACCAATCGCGTGACGGATGCAAGCCGCAACCATAGTGCCTTTACGTTTTGCGTTGTTGCCACGTTTAACTTCTTCAACTGAAACTGTTTTATAGCCTATGTGTTTAATTACGTTATACTGAGATTACGTTATCATATGCTCATCTCTGATTTTATAATCGTGGTGGACTTTCTTATTGTTTATTTTGTATTTTAAACTCTTAATTCTTATTGTTTATTACTCTTGGCAACATCGCGAGTTAGGGATTCACTCAAATGCCACTAACCACGCTCATGTCAAGTTGGGACATTAAAAAAAAAAAAAGTAAAGTAGAAAGTCAATAAACCATACTCAAATAAGTGTATGTTGTAAATTAAAGAAAAAACATGAAATGAATCTCCTCCTTGAGTATTTCAGATGTTTATTTCTAAGGTAAAACGAAAGCATTTGAACGGGAAGTAGGATTATTGTATAAAACAGGATGTGGTGGTAGGTAGGTGGAACTGTAATGTCAGGGAAGACAGTTTGACCTTTTAGGGGGCAGTAATTATGAAGGTAACCGAACGCAAACAAACAACCAAAAGGGGTAAACCATTTCTGGGAACTATGGAGTTAGTATAAAATGTTAATTATCAGAGGTAGCAGGGAGCCGACAAGAAGATTTTGTTTACTTTCCATTAAAATCATAACACCTTTTGACAGGGATAAGCTTATCACCACTGGCTGTTTTTATATCAAAGCTAATTATGAACCTAGACTGGGATTTTTTTCTCAATTCAACAATATCTCCCTAAAACACGTTCATTTAAATATTAGTTGTATTGAAATGTATCATTTAACATCTAGAATTCCAGAACTTTATTTAAAATTGACGTAAACGTTTATAAATGGATGTATATTATCATAACATTTATTTAATATGTATAATGTGGTTAGTAAATCCTTGAAGAACATTACAATGGTTTCTAATAGTGTTACAAAATATAGTGACGGAAATTCAAATTTTGTCAGACTACCTGACTAATTCAACACATAATTTTTTGTATTTTTATACTAAAAACTATTCAATCATTTAATGCCCACTAAGAGAAGGCAGAATAATATCATAGAAGCATTACAATTTTTACAGCTTAAATATGAAAAATAACATTATCATCAGAGAATGCCGGTTAGCCGTCTTGGGAATGCCATTTACTATCCAGCATTTTTTATCATTAAGTAATGTAAGTATATAATTTCGATAAATAAAAAGTTTGAATAACTAAACAATAAATGTTGTAAGACTAGCTCACCATGGAGTATATCAAGTGTTCACACCTGTTCTCATCGTTCATGTAAAGGTCAAAACAATAAACAGAGTTTTTTTTTAATTTTGAAACGTATTCCTTAACTTGAGTTTTTGACCAAAATATTAAACTTAAAATAAACAAATAAATAAAAAGATTTATTAAAAGTTATTATTGAAGAAAATTTCTAAAACATAGTAATTTTTCAAGAAAAATACTTACATTACTATATTTACTTAATTAGTAGTATACAACACCAATATTTATATGGAAAAAATATACAAAAACTGAAATTACGTAAACAAAAAAAAATTATAAGGTTTAATGAGTAATGGTTTGTTATACCACGAGAATTAGTTCACAGTATAAATTACAGAATAATACCTGTTCTGATGTAGGTTGTAAAAATACACTGTAAAATACTAGTTTTATTTTATTGACTGATTACTTTATCAATTCAGATTAAACACGTAATGCTATTTCAATGATTTGAAAATATTACGTGATTCTATCTAGTAAAAAAATGTGATATTTCCACAAATAATGTTTCCGAAAGTATGGAACGATTCTTTAAAAAAGAATATTTTGAAAGATGTTTATTTAATTACTTTTTAAATATAATTATTTTTATATAATAGTACGCCACAAGAATCTGTCAGTTTTAGAGAAAACTTAATTTAATTTCTCAATAAGACTTACAAAGAAGTCGCAGTGTAGGGGACGTTTGTTACTGCCACTCTGAGAGGGAAGTGTAAATTATTGTCATAATTTAAAATTGTATTTCAAATTTGAGATTGTTTTTTGAACTAATATTAACATATAATATCAATGTTTTCTCCAACTACTAAGAAGTATGGGACACATTAGAAATTAACATTTTCAATATTCATATAAAAATCCACGTGCAATTTAAATAATTAACATATACATTAAACTTCTCATAATAAATTCCCACAAATAGATTAAATATACAGTTAAAAAGCAGCTTCCACATTGTATTGGATCGCTAAAAGAAGGAATGCAGACTAGCTTATGTCAACCTTGATAACAGATACTCCCTGTCTAACTTGAACCATTAGGGAACATAATTATAGACCGTGGCAAGCCATTATAGACCTTATGTCAAGGTAACTCAAGACAACTTTACCGACAGTCGACTGTCCTAATAATGTCCAAACTTCCTCTATTAATCATACGTTAATCTACAGTTTTCATATGGTTGTATGTTAGTGAGATTAATGGATACGTTTAAACTAGGGGAAGGAACAAGTTGTAAAAATATGTTGAAATATCAAAGTTGGGTTTTAAAGTTAAATAATATCTAACATGTGATAAAGGTGAATAAAATTAAATAGAAAAATCACTTTTAAATTAATCTGGATTCTCGTAATTTATTTACAGACTATTTATACATCTAGCAATATAAATATTTACGTACAATATTTGGCAACATGTACAACATATACTTATGAAAACATTTGTGTGGTCTTGAATTTTTTTCTTAAATTCTTGGCCACCATTGGGATCTTGAAAACCCACAGAAATTACAATGAAGTTTAAGTGGGGACCTTCCTAATTTTGGTAAACTTTCAAAATTCAAAATAACATTTTGAAAATCTAGCCACCATTTCCCAATATGGCGAGCAACTTCAATGTTTGTAATGAAACCCATAATTTTTAATTTAACTCTATGTTTTAAATGTAATTTTAAGGCTTTTTATTCTTGAATTATTTCTCATAAACCTAATAGTTTTGGAGAAAATGGCCGATAAAGTTGGTAAAATAAATTGATATGTATTATCTTTACAGTGAACATTATGTAATTATAACTTTCATATATCGTTTATTATGAATAAAATTACATTACACTTTTAAAATAAAATTGAAACAAAATATGTGGGTTTCCATCATACATTTTGAAATTGGCCGCCATACTTGAAAATTGTGTCTTGATTTCCAGAATATTATTTTGAATTTTGAATATTTACAAAAAATGAGGAACATTTAATTTAAGCTATGTTGTAATTCTTGTTATTTCTAAGATCCCAATGGTTGCCAAGTTAAATTGAACACCCTTCATACTAATCACAAATTAGTTTTTAAAACGCCCTATTTAAATTCTTTATGAATTGGGTATTGAACGAGTTAGACAGGCTGGAAATTTCTACAAATTAGTTAGGGGATTAATAAGAGACAAAGGATTGCCACAAAGAAGTAAAGAAATTATATATAGGACATACTACATACCAATATTAACATATGGAGCAGAGACATGGGTAATGAAGAATAGAGAAAAGAGCAAAATACAGGCATGTGAGATGCGTTTCCTGAGAGGTAGATTAGGAGTAACGAAGTGGGATAGAATACGAAATGAAACAATAAGAGACAGATTAAATGAAGAACCTCTGCAAGATAAAATAGAAAGGGAAAGAATTAGATGGTTCGGACATGTGAAAAGGATGGAGGATGAGAGGATACCAAAAAAGTGGATGGAGTGGAGGATACAGGGTAAACGTCCAAGGGGTAGACCAAGGGATAGATGGGTTAAAGGAGAGTGTAGTAAGAAGAGGGGAGGTATGGGAAAACATATTGGAAGAAAGGAAGTGGGAAGATAAGCTATGGTGGAGAGGACTGTGTACCAAGCAGACCCGGGAGAAGACTGGAACCTGCTGTTGATGATGATGATGATGATGAATTGGGTATAATTGATTATATTCGAAAGATCTAAGTGAACTTAAGCAAGACCTTTTGTCTTGCGTGAAGATATGTAGGTTATTAGATTGATGGTACAGTAGTGAAACTATTTCTAAATTTAATTATAGTAATTTTAGACTGTACCGCAAATACAAAAGATGCGAGTTAAATGTTGTAGGTTGTAAGGGTTAGCTCTCTTACGCTTTACCAAAGCAAAACTTTGATCAACGAAGTTTCCTGTGGGATTAATTACACAAACTTGCTACAACACTAAAGCCTTACACAGAAAAGAGGATTTTTGTTTTTTAAATAATAAACAATATTTAAGAACCATTGAACCTATATTTAAATATGGGAACAATTGTTTTCTGACATGAAAGTGTTTTGTGATTTATGTATGTGTTATGAAACAAATGTAACGTAATCTTTGGGTGTACACGATTTTCAAGCTTATATTTATATAAATATAATTTATCTAAAATCCAGGAATATTTACATGTACTTAAAATAAAGAATTGTATTATTCGATTTATTTACAACATATAAAACAATGCTAATATTTTGATTTGGAAGTGTCTCTCCAGTTGAAAAATGGATAAATTGGTATATTATTGGAAAACACCCTTCATAGTGTGCGAAATGATTCTTATTGAAACAACTTAAAGAGACATGAGGATAAAAGTTGTTAATAGAAACCCATATCGTGTTTCATTTTAATATAATTAACATATGGGTTGTATCGGACAGACACACGAAGTTTTGACGAGTTTGCCTTACAATGTGTCCACTCTTGTTTTATCCATTCGAAATGAGCTCTCTTCCCTTCACTAGGACCAAGCTGTTCTTGTTCTTTTTCTCGTCACCCAACCACGAACTTTCCAATAAAACATATTTTTCCTGAATTTGTCCATGTTTGAAAAATCAGTTTTCGCAATACGTTGCATTTATTTATCATACGAACAATATAATTGTTTCTTTTTTACCCACTTCAATTTATTAATACTCTTCAGTTTGTTTCGTATCCCAGTGGGTTCTTTTCTCGTGATATGCTATAGGATTTTAAGTTTGGTTTTTAATATTATGATGGCTTATGCTGTCAATATTGAAATAATGAAATAATGATTTATTTCCCAACAAAAATTATAATTATACATTTTCTTAAAATTTACGGGAAATGTCACTGACCACGTATCCAGTAGTGTGGCCAGCGTTACAAAAAGGAAAACTAACTAAATAATACATTACACAAAATTTTGAGTCTAGTCCTTACTATACATTTAACTGCCATCCTCCGTAGCGTCTGTCATGAAAAAAATTCGAAAATGTACAAAAAAAAAAAAAGATTACATCCATTTTAATAAGCAATGACTGAAGTTCTACGAATTACAATAATACAGAATGACAAGTAATCAAACTCAAATCTCCATACAAATCAAATCTATACCGGTACATCAAATCTCCAAAATTCCTTTTAACTATAATGAACAGTTACATAAAAAAAAAAAAACAACAAAATCAAACCAAAACATCTAATAAAAAATATATTTCTGGAAATGATAATAGCCATGGTTTTAGATGCTTGCAGAAAGAGGTAAATTTATTACATTGTTTTATGTTGTCTGGAAGTCTGTTAAAAAGTTTAGGGCCTGCATATTCAAATGTATGTCTAAAAATTTCTTTATTAACTTTTGGTGTCTGGAAAATTCTCTGATTATTACTTCTCATATAATGTGATAAATTAAAAGATCCTATATTTCCACTTCTTAGATAAAAAATTCGTAATACTTTAAAGCAATAGAGATGTTGTACCGGTAATATGTTTAATTGCTGAAATAAAGGGAAGGAACTCTCTCTAACTTTCTTTTTTGAAATAATTCGAATATAATGATTCTGTGAGATTCTTAATTTTTCTATATATTATTTTGAAGTTGCTCTCCAGCATGCTATTCCATATTGTAGTTGAGAATGAATCAATGCAATATTTGTCCGGTAACGAGCGAATAAATGAAATAATAACACTAAATGTGCCGAAAAAGATATTATAATAACTTAAAAGCATTAACTTTATGTTTTAAATTTGGCACACAACTAAATATTCAATCATTTTGCATTTCACAGTGATCCATGGTGTATTGAATGGTATAGTTGAGTGCAGTACAATATTTATTACTGCCATTGATTGGAGTATGTATTGTGTATTTGAGAGTCTCTAAGGCCATGAATGTCAGCTGGTTTTATCTGGTACACAATGTTTTCATGTTACCCCGATAGAAACGATGTAGCAAATAATGTAATGGAAACGTTTTAGCATACCGTAACATATCAGTTTCTTTCCATTCGATCTTTTGTAAACACACAAACTAATTTTACAGTCCAAATAGAGATAAAAATAAAATGAGTCAATATAAAATATGTAAAATAAGCATATTGCACACCGACCAGTAAATTGGCAAGCATGTCATACAAAATAACTATTTTTCTAGCGAACAATATTCTTGTACTTAGTATGTATTTGTAATAAAATACGTACAAACGTTTTTAGTTATATTTTCAATTTAGGCACTTGGTTACCATGCATAAATTTAATGAAAATCTTTATAATACGTGACGCGAGTTTTTGCTAACGTATTATAACTTATTTCTTAACTTACAGTTAAGCAACAGTAAATACCACTGTACGTGTAAGGATGGGCGGGTGGGTCAATACCACTGTACGTGTAAGGGTGGGTGGGTGGGTCAATACCACTGTACGTGTAAGGATGGGTGGGTGGGTCAATACCACTGTACGTGTAAGGATGGGTGGGTGGGTCAATAACACTGTACGTGTAAGGATGGGCAGGTGGGTCAATACCACTGTACGTGTAAGGGTGGGCAGGTGGGTCAATACCACCGTATTTGTGTGTGTGGACGAGTGGGTCAATACCACTGTACGTGTAAGGGTGGGCAGGTGGGTCAATACCACCGTATTTATGTGTGTGGGCGAGTGGGTCAATACCACTGTACGTGTAAGGGTGGGCGGGTGGGTCAATACCACTGTACTTGTAAGGATGGGCGGGTGGGTCAATACCACTGTACGTGTAAGGGTGGGTGGGTCAATACTAAAGTACGTTTATGGGTGAGTGGGTGGGTCAATACTACAGTACGTGTATGGGTGTGTGTGTGTGGATCAATACTAAATTACGTGTATGGGTGGGTGTGTGGGCAAGTAAATCCTTATATTTATGGGCGGGCTTGTGGGCCAGTACCAAGGTATCAGCACTAGTGTTTTTTTGTTGTCTCAGGTGGTTTTGAGAGTCACTGAAAATGAAACGTGTATTCATATTGGTTTACTTTTGTGTGTGTGTGTGTGTGTGTGTGTGTGTGTGTGTGTGTGTGTGTGTGTGTGTGTGTGTGTGTGTGTGTGTGTGTGTGTGTGTGTGTGTGTGTGCACGCGTGCGCGCATGCGCATGGTGTAAAAATTAAACACTTTAAAAGTCTGAAACAGAAATAAAATGGAAAAAAGGTGTAGGATTAACAGTATGTATAAACAATTTCAATAAGCGAATTTCAGTCAATAAATTACTTTTGTGTATTTATTGATAAGTACTCTCTGGTACTTATCAGTTTACTGAAATTCATTAAATGTCACATTTCATAAATATAAATTTCAGAAAGTTTTTACAATTTTAATTTGTTGTATTATTTTTGTTAAAAAAAAAAAAAAAAAAAAAAAAAAAAAAAAAAAAAAAAACACCAGCCTATGGACTATACTATTCTGGATACATGTATTAATATTATGTTGAAGTTGTTAGCAAAAATAAAGTAAACCAATGTACTGTAGGTATTATTAAATTAATAAACGTTTCTGTAGTTAGTTATGACAGATCCTTATATGATTTGGTAAAAACACAGACGAAATGTACCTTTAAAGTTTTACGTTAATGCGCACGATACGTTTAAAATTATGTGCCTCTTCAGATCAATACTCATATCTACTTGTAGCTGATTCCTCAGGGAATAATTGTGTGCTTCTTGAGATCAATACTCTCATATCTACTTGTAGCTGATTCCTCAAGGAATAATTGTGTGCCTCTTGAGATCAATACTCTCATATCTACTTGTAGCTGATTCCTCAAGGAATAATTGTGTGCCTCTTCAGATCAATACTTATATTTACTTGTAGCTGATTCCTCAAGGAATAATTGTGTGCCTCTTCAGATCAATACTTATATTTACTTGTAGCTGATTCCTCAAGGAATAATTGTGTGCCTATTCAGATCAATACTTATATTTACTTGTAGCTGATTCCTCAAGGAATAATTGTGTGCCTATTCAGATCAATACTCATATCTACTTGTAGCTGATTCCTCAAGGAATAATTGTGTGCCTATTCAGATCAATACTCATATCTACTTGTAGCTGATTCCTCAAGGAATAATTGTGTGCCTCTTCAGATCAATACTTATATCTACTTGTAGCTGATTCCTCAAGGAATAATTGTGTGCCTCTTCAGATCAATACTCATATCTACTTGTAGCTGATTCCTCAAGGAATAATTGTGTGCCTATTCAGATCAATACTCATATCTACTTGTAGCTGATTCCTCAAGGAATAATTGTGTGCCTCTTCAGATCAATACTTATATCTACTTGTAGCTGATTCCTCAAGGAATAATTGTGTGCCTCTTCAGATCAATACTTATATCTACTTGTAGCTGATTCCTCAAGGAATAATTGTGTGCCTCTTCAGATCAATACTTATATCTACTTGTAGCTGATTCCTCAAGGAATAATTGTGTGCCTCTTGAGATCAATACTTATATCTACTTGTAGATGATTCCTCAAGGATTAATTGTGTGCCTCTTCAGATCAATACTCTTATATCTACTTGTAGCTGATTCCTCAAGGAATAATTTTGCCACTATTTAATTTATGGAATGATAATCATTTAATATTTATAGCAAACAAATTCTTACGAGTTTTACAATGATCCTTGTTACTAACGCTTGAGTTACTAATGTTAATTAATTAATGCATTAATTATCATTATTTAAGGTTTACGTACATAAATCAGCTAAATGTAATATATTTTATTGTATAAGTGTGGGCTTGTTTTAAAGCAAAGTTTAGATAACAGAAAATGCAAACTAATAAAAAAGCTTGCTTGGCAAAAGTTTACTCTGCTAGAGTAATAAAAGAGTCGCAAATTGAAAGTTGCTTGGCGAATTACTACCTACAGTAGACAGAGTTTGGATGACATCATTTATCCCAAGCAGAACTTTTCAAGATGCTGATCCAAGGCTTTTTATAACTTATTATTCTAGTCAAAGGGGTGATTGACCTTTATAAAACTGCTGTGCTTATATTAAAGTTTTATTAAGAAATGTAAATTCTAATTGTCATCCAAATTTGTTAAAGCCAACAGTTTTAAAGTCATCAATAATTCGTGACTAGGGCAGTTGCAATCCAAACTATGAATGGATCAATTTGCAATGGCTTTTATTAAGCAATAAAATATTAATATTTAAGTGAATTGTTATATATATTTAAAACTAAGTTGAGAATTTAGTTAGAATATTATTTTTCAATACAAATATACTTCTTCCACCTCTTTTTACTAGTAAAAAAAACCTTACAATCTTTATAATTACTGATCGACTTGGGTATTTCCAACGCTTCAAATATTAAAAAAAGTACACTCATATTTACATAAATGACATTTTTAACTTTCAATGCAATAAGAAGCTTCATAAAAATTTAGGCAAACCACTTTTAAAAAAGAAGTAAATTATCACCAAAATGGATTAAAAACTCCTCTTGGTTTCAAAATTTCGAATTCAACATGTCCCATCATATGTGATGGACAGATGTTGATAAAATAAGCAGTTCTGAATCAATAAAATGTACCTATTGGTAAAATAAGACATTCTTTAAACTACTGTTAGTCACCAGAGTTGTGGCAGAAACCAATAAAATGTACCTATTGGTAAAATAAGACATTCTTTAAACTACTGTTAGTCACCAGAGTTGTGGCTGAAACCAATAAAATGTACCTATTGGTAAAATAAGACATTCTTTAAACTACTGTTAGTCACCAGAGTTATGGCTGAAACCAATAAAATGTACCTATTGGTAAAATAAGACATTCTTTAAACTACTGTTAGTCACCAGAGTTGTGGCTGAAACCAATAAAATGTACCTATTGGTAAAATAAGACATTCTTTAAACTACTGTTAGTCACCAGAGTAGTGGCTGAAACCAATAAAATGTACCTATTGGTAAAATAAGACATTCTTTAAACTACTGTTAGTAACCAGAGTTGTGGCTGAAACCAATAAAATGTACCTATTGGTAAAATAAGACATTCTTTAAACTACTGTTAGTCACAAGAGTTGTGGCTGAAACCAATAAAATGTACCTATTGGTAAAATAAGACATTCTTTAAACTACTGTTAGTCACCAGAGTTGTGGCTGAAACCAATAAAATGTACCTATTGGTAAAATAAGACATTCTTTAAACTACTGTTAGTCACCAGAGTTGTGGCTGAAACCAATAAAATGTACCTATTGGTAAAATAAGACATTCTTTAAACTACTGTTAGTCACAAGAGTTGTGGCTGAAACCAATAAAATGTACCTATTGGTAAAATAATACATTCTTTAAACTACTGTTAGTCACAAGAGTTGTGGCTGAAACCAATAAAATGTGAGTCCGCATTATTGGCAAACTAGGTTACAGAGAGTCGTGTAGAGCAACTTTCGGGGAGCTTGGTTTGTTGACACTGCCCAGCCTCTACGTACTTGATGTGGTTCTGCACTGTAGATCGGGTGTAGATTTGACTCAGGGTAGAGGCGTTCACCAGTATGAGACGAGATGCAGGTACAACTTTAGAATCCAACATCACAGACTAGCAGCAACCGATCATCTACCCCAGGTGTTTGGCGTTGGGCTAATTAACAAGCTTCCCGAAAGCATTGAAAATATTAACTCTCCAAATATATTTAAAACTCATTTGAAACTATTTTTGTTGTCAAAATCATTTTATTCAGTTGGTGAGTTTATGACTCGCCACTGGGTAAATTAAAAATTAATTGTAATCAAGTTCAAAACTAAGATTGTGAACTGTATCTGAGTGACTATTCACCATTAGAGTAAAAATGTATGAAATATCTTTGTATGTTTGATTGCGACCTTGATGTGAATGAATGTTTTATTTGTCTGTATATATTATTTACCACCTGATGATTGCGATACATTGATATTAAATGTTTATTTTTGCAGTAAAAGAAATATTATTATTATTATTGTCTTAACACCTTTTATTTACAAATACAACACTACCTGATTCCACACACACAGTTACGATGCATTTCGATAGCTAAAAAGTTTTCCCAGAAAGTAACTAATTAATCCGGGCAATTAAATCTTGTGTGGCACACGTGAAGTAGTGAATTGAAGTGAAGTGGCTATTGAAAGTAAAACATAACTAACGTTGGGGCGCTTAGTACTTGTTTTTTACTTTCAAATCTAAGTTCTCAGAGTGTTCCACAGTCTTCTTGTTGTAAAGTACTTACTACATGAGTAGTTACACCCATCTTAACTACAAGTGTACTTGAAATATTTTTGTTTCATGCACATTTAAAATTGAAACAAATTACAGTATTAGTAAAAGTAATAATAACACTTAATATTGCAGGAAGAGGTCTTGGTTATTTTTATTATTTGTCATATCTTAATAATAACATTCTTGTTCTGTATTTTTCTGTTGTTGTGTTCGTTATTTAATTTTATTGCATTGATAACAACAAATAATAGTCTAATATTTCAATTCGAGCTTTCACACTATATATCTGATGTGAAACCAGGAATTTATCCCTTCATTAAAATGCTTGTCCATATTGAATATTGAAAATTGATTCCTAACCTAAGAATTTTTTATGTATATTAGAAATAATAACTAATAATGTAAGAAGTGTGACAGCTAATTGGTCGTTGCTTAGTTGGTTAAAACCCAGCGTTTTAAAGGTTCTCAGTTCGATCTCATTCACAGTAAAATATGATTTAAAAATATACAAATGTTGAAAGGGATCAGGTGATAATTAATTAATAGTCATTGGGCTATTAATTAGTGTCACTTTCTAAAGAATAGTCGGCCTTAGTTTGTAACAATGACCACATTCGCTCATTTACACTTTTCACACTCATTTGAAATTATTTAAAACATTTATTCAAATATTTTATTGAATAATAATTGAATAAATGATTTGGGGATATGAACTAGATTATACCTATGTCATTCCAGCTTTTGAAATATATATATGAGTTTAATAAGAACCTCATAGGACTAAAACCTCGTCCAGTTAACCTCATTGAGTGCATGAAAGATATCTAATACATAAATAAAAGCTTACTGTATAATTCGTTTATAAAGTTGATTAGTGAAATGAAAGTTATAGCAATCAAACAAAAAGCGTACTGATAGTTACAGACTCGAATGAACACGGATTCGTCCAGCGTACAGCCATGCGTCCCATGTAGTATCTAAAATAATGAAGGTGTTTTTATGTTTGTTACGACAACTAACTTATGTGACCTGACGAATTTATGTAGTACACATTTCAAATTAAACACAAACTAATATTTTACAGTTTTGTATATTTTATAAACGTAAAAAACGTTTGATTTAAAAGTGAAATAAAGTACTTTCCGTGTATTTCAAGTTTCAACAGTAAACCCTTGGTGTATGTTCATGTGGAACTGAAACGTTCACGTAATGTTCCTTAATAAACACATTAAGTTATTTTAAAGTAATATTACAATATTAAATTGTTATGCTAACATAACGTGCTCTTTAATATAGTAGACTATGAAAATTTTTTCACGACACGAGATAATAATATTGATATAAATATGTTCAGGGGAAAAATAAGTAGTAAAGTTGTACAAGGTTAATTTTCACAAATTAATTAAATAACATTCAGTGATTTGTTAAACAATGTATCAGTTAAAAAAAGGCCTTATATAGATAATATTTAATAATGGCATCATTATCATAATGACTTAAAGCCCGGTGTGCCCGCTACATTAGAGCCTGTAGAATGCCTGCGAACCACGGTTAGGCAAGGGGTCGCGTTAATTCAAGTCTGTAACTATCAGTACACTAAATTTGGGAAACATATGTTATTTCCCAAATAATAGCATAGTTTCATGAAACGTAAACTTTGAAACATTATGTATACTAAATATAATCCTGTCTCAATTTTAAATTAAAAAATGTACTGCAAATAGGAAATTAAATTATTAAACTGACCAAAAATTCTACCTGTTAATTTAGACATCTTGATGGTAACTGTTTGTCTCAAATTCAGAGGTAACATTGGAATAGATTCAATAAATAGTAAGTTGGATAACTTACTAATCCAATCCATCCAATAACGAACGATCCAATAAATGGATAGTTCAATAAATAAATCAATTTGTATAAGTTACAGATTCATCACACATAGATACTACACATCTTATTTACCATGAGTTTTATAATATGTGTGGAGGCTAAAATGTAGATCGTAAATCCTAACCTCACCAGCAATTGATCAGCTGTTGAGTTTCCCGCGCAAGATGGTGGCGTCAGCTGACTGGTATCGATCAGTTGGCTCATGCGCTCTCGCTGGACCAGCAGCTTCCATGATTTATTCAGGACATTCTGCGTCACTAGCCCTGCATACAATCATTCTGATTCTGCAGATGTCAGAACCGACATATTTTGTACCAAAGGAAATCAGATAAAACGCAATATGTTTTAAATTTATAATCGACATCTTTCAAATAGCTAATGATGGCATCACACTAAAATATAGTTTATCCCCCAAATGTTACCAATGAGGCGGTTATTTTTGAAAATAAATTTTAACCGTTACTAATAAGAGGAAATTGAAAAATTATAGTTAGTAATATTATCATACAAATTGTTTATTCACAGTGTCTAAGCTATTATCAACACAATTTAAAAAAGGTACATATCACAAGTATTAGGCCTGACATAAAATAAATTCAACTATGCCAGTTTATCTCGAATTTTATTTATTAAAATTATTCATTTCAAGTAAACGAACTTCTAAGATGCGCATTCTGTCTCTTATTATTGTCCGTATAACGTAATTTTCGGAGTTTTAAAACTAAATATCCTGCCTTATCTTTAACGTCCAGCAAAACTTAAAGAAATAAGACATGTGTCTTGATGTTTTATACACTCTATAGGTGTTAAAAAAATTAATGGTTTTTACTCAAAAATCAAACCCAAAACTCTCACTTCACTGGTCTGAAGCATTCACATTCTTACTCATAACAGGAACGTTTCTATTTAGCACAAGTATTTAATGTTTTAAGTAAAATGAAGTGGAAATAGTAATTGCAGTTGAAAATGAAGAACAACTATCAAATTAACTGAACGGATTTTTCAACGATCCATTCAATATGAAAAGGAACATTAGGTCTCCCTTGCTTCTTAAAGGTGAACACAATTTGCAAATTCGAACATGCAAATTATTGGCAATTTTGAACGAATGAAATATAGTTCATGTTTAAAAATAGAACTCTGACAAATACCCTAAATTTGAGAACGTTTTTTATCAATTCTGGTTAATAACCTGTAACTCTATATTAATAATGTATTTAACTATAAAAGTACAATATTTGGTTCATTAAATACTTAGTTACAGATTTAAACATTTAGAAGAAATAAAGAAACGAAAAGGAACTCGGAGGGATCTCAGTAAACTGTAAACTTAAACTCCTAGAGATATATTAAGAGAATGTAACGCACAATATAGGAAAATAAAACTAGAATTTAATCAAAATTAAAATAGGGGGAAAATGATCTTAATGGACGTAAAATAAAAGAAGACCAAGAGAGGAAGTTAGAAAAAACTTATATCAAATAGAAACACACACAGGAAAATTAATTTTGATTGGAAATTTAAACAGAGTGATAAGAAAAAAAGAGCCAAAACACCCTGTCTAGTGGACCTAGTCTAGTTCCTTTGCCGATGGTTTACCGGCTAAGGGTTTGGGATTTTAAGTCCTAGGTCACCATTTTTAAGGCTGAAATACCGACTCTATCATACGGGTTCATCCAGACACCCAGTCGAGATTTCGAAGGAATCAAGTTATATATTTTACGCAACTGTCGCTATGAGTAGCAGAGATCCTGTCTCAGTAACACACGTTCAACGTGTTTCCCTACTCCCACCGCTTAATTGTCAACAATGCACTTCCCGGTAAATTGTACAAAAATAAACAATTTTTTAACTTTTACTTTACACCAGGTTGGATAGTTCCTTGTGTACGCTGTGTCAACAACATTTTAATAGAATATATTTAACAGTTTCTTAATGAGTTATTAAGAACTTATTAAGAATAACTAAGAATAATAACTAGAAACAAATAACAAGGAAATATAACTAAATTAACCTGTATAAAAAGTTTTTCAACATTAGGATGACGGAAAATATCATTTCAATCATTTCTGTAAATCTGTAAGATTATATTTTTTCTTTACTATACTAGGCTTGATTAGCATTAACTAATTTAAACAGCATTGATATGTTAGTGATAATCATTACTATTATAAACCATCGATGTATAAACAAATAGATTGCTTGCTGAACGCTGGGAACGTGGCGACATGCGATCCGGCACCAGTCGGATACCCCCACCATAATCCAGGCGACACTACTGTATAGCGAAAGCCGTAAATAACCGCTTTTTAAAATTTTTTAAATTATTTTATCGACTGATTTGAAACAGAAGACCATGCCTGATGTATGTTCTGCTTACAACTGCACAAATAGAAGACGTAAAGGCAATCAGACCTCCTTTCACAGGTAAATACACAACAGTATGGAACAGAGTAGAAATAAGTTTATTGAACATATGTTTAACATTAATTTGTATTAAAGGGAATATTTATTGCATTACTATGTAGTAATACTCGTGTAAATGGTTTATAACGCACTTTTTCGTGTTTAAATAGTGATCAATGTTAAATGAGATTATTTTATAGCCTGAAATTATAAATATATATAAAGCCAAAAACCACTGGCTACTCACTCATCATGAAATCTCAAAAACCACCGAATGGATTCAAACGAAGTTTTAAAGGAATTTAGCTTTAGTATCGAAAGGACCCACTAAGAAAGGATTTTATGAAATTCCATTACTTAGTAATGGAACACAGACAGCCTCTCAAAATGTCCTTTTTTAATAACATTGGGTTGATTTTAAGTAAACTGGTTTATAATTGTTACATAAACAGCTGTTTTGTAACTAAATAAATATGTTTATTTTGTATATTTGACATTACGCTATTGACGCATTAAGAGTTTAATCATTAGTTTTTAAACATAAACAAATGAAATAAAAACGTTTGAAATAGTCTAAATAATACCCTATACTAATAAATAGGTAGCAACGCAAGTAGTGCGAGTGCAATACTGTAAATAAATTTAATATTATGATTTTACGTAATACAGATACAGTAACCTACTATTATTTGTAGTCAAAGTCGCGTACCGGGCCGAAGGCGCACGAAGCGTTGGCACACGAAGCGTGCAGTGGTGTCTTCTAGTACTATTATATTATTTGTTCTGACTTATTAGGTTTTTTATGAGATTGTTTATACAAGGAGGTATAATCCTGCTATTTCAGTTGTTTGAATTAAAGTTTTTTTACTTTTTATTACGTATATATGTTAATATTGAAGTAATTAGTGTTATACTTTCAAATATTCATGTAATGAGTAGGCCTGTTGTGTATAGAAATTGTATATCAAACTAGCTGTACCTGCCCGCTTCGCCGGTCATAATATTGTGTTTGATTTAGAACCTAATAGCTGAAAGAACTCGAGCATTTTTGCTTCTTCTACCAATATTAGATTTTTTAGGAGGCATGTCATAAAAAGTAAACTGCAAAACAAATAATTATTTATTTTTTATTTTCACGTTTCACCACATGTTTTAATTACCAAGGAAAAAAGGTTAACACCAAATACAGATCACCTGATCAAGTAAAAGTAGTGTGCTACACTCTCAAGGTGAAATGTAGACTACAATAAATCAAAATATATACAGTACTGTTGTTGTGAGAACTTCAATCTGCTTATGGCATGTGAAACTACATTAAACCACACAGTCATATGTTTTTTGTAAACAATTCAGATTCTCCATTTGAATAACATAGGATCTTTAGGAGCCCGTGGGGCGGGACCCTGTGAACGGATCTGCATCAAACTTCACAGAAACCATCTCGGGAGTATACAGGACAACATCCTAAAGTTTCATGGCGATCAGTTGGATGGTTTGGCAGCGCATAAACTTCAAACATATATATCCCCTTTAATGCCGACGTGCGCCGCGAGCGCACGTCAGAGTTTGTTCGAAAAATGCCGACGTGCGCCGTGAGCGCACGCGCCTCGGTCCCGCTAAAACTGCCGATGTGCGCACGTCAAGTTTTTATTATATTGTAATTTTATTTGTCGACCGAATGCTTTCAAACTTGACATAGGGATTGAAGACAATATGGCAACAACAAAATTATTACTCTTCTGATCGTTGTCATGACGTAATAACAGCTGTTTATCTGACGTTTTTACCAATTTTGGATAATTACATGTTTTTTTCAAAGATTTTTATATCTACTATGTTTTTGAATGTAAGTGTTTTAATTTTTGTATGTGTACTTACAATTATATGTCTCTATATTTTAATACTGTGGTTTAGTTTATACAAAAAGTAGTAATGTATGTTCAAACTTGAAAAAATAAAAAGAAAAAAACTTATTGAAACTTTGTAATATAATTTTTTTTAATTTTATTTGTCGACCGAATGCTTTCAAACTTGACATAGGGATTGAAGACAATATGCCATATGGCAACAACAAAATTATTACTCTACTGATCGTTGTCATGACGAAATAATAGCTGTTTATCTGACGTTTTTACCAATTTTGGATAATTACATGTTTTTTCAAAGATTTTTATATCTACTATGTTTTTGAATGTAAGTGTTTTAATTTTTGTATGTGTACTTACAATTATATGTAGATTAGTCTCTATATTTTAATACTGTGGTTTAGTTTATACAAAAAGTAGTAATGTATGTTCAAACTTGAAAAAATAAAAAGAAAAAAAACTTTTTGAAACTTTTTGTAATATAATTTTTTTAAATCTTGTAAATAACTCAAAATTATATTTTCTTTACTACAAACATATTATTACGAATAAAACAAGACCCCATTTGTTAATTTATAATAACAAATAAGAGAGCTATGAATGTTTTAACAAAATATGTCAAAATGGCCTAAAGTGGCCTGGCATTCTTCGCACACCCTTTATGAAAATGGGTTGGCATTTTTCGTAAGTACCCCAAAAAACTGTCTGGCGCTAAAAGGGATATATATATACACAAACATCCTCTTTTATAAATATAGATTCAAGAAAACACACTGTAACTGTGGGTGTGAAAAACTTGAAGTTTTAAACTTCCACAACAGTGTTTTCTTGAACCTAATAACTGTACTTAACTCTAAACTTTTTTTATTTTTATTATTTCGTCATTATAATATTATTGTGTTGTTGTTACTATACATTCTTTTTAATACTAAATAATTATTCAATCAAATCTTCCTAAACTGGACTCACTAGTATTAATTGCACCAATAATGATCAATGCTGCTAGTGACGTAGTGGGTGGAGCTTATTGTTGCACTGTCACCACGTGGCCCTCCGACATCCTGGCTGTGATAACATTTTAAAAATAGAATTGTACATTGGGGAAGGCTAGTTCTCTATTTCACTTCCGCCACTCAGTGGATATCTCTCATATCAACGCATTGAGTTGGTCACTTTTTAAGTGACGTATACAAAGGAACAGATTCGTCAATGAAATATGCAATTCGTACCTATTCAATAAACTGTCTTGTATTCATACTTTTTTAATGCAATTTTTATGAGTTGGGATATAAATATAACTTTTTACTGTAACATTTTCTTTAATAGAATTTTTAAGTGATTATATTTAAACAATATAACGTCTTATATACAGTAAGTGTAAATGAAGTGCGTACAGTATAATATACGTTTAAATAATATACGTAGAAATAAAGTACGTTTTATATACAGTTTCGTATAGAGCTTACACATACTCTCTATTAACAATTCATTTTGGTTTTTACAAAAAAAAAAAAAAAAAATGATTTTGAATATTGATCTATGGTCATTATATTTATAGTATAGAACAGCTAAAAGGCCCGTTTAAAAAAATAAAAACATCTTTCGTTTTAAAAACAATTACAATCCATTGACAATGTCAAAGGTGGTTTAGTCTACTTATTAATGGAAATTACAACATTAATTATTTACATGAATATACATAAATAAAACAAATACATAAAAAATAAATAATTACCGCTAAAACAGGTTGAAGTTAAAAATGGCAAGTGGAACTAAGATTTTGGCGCATAGGCAATATGATAACAAACCGAGTTTACACTGAAATTAAAGCAATTACAGCATGACTAAAGATTTACCAATTACTAACATTTATATGAATAGTAAAATATTAGTAATAAACAAGGAAATGAAACACACTGCAACTACATAAAAAAGAGGTTGAATGTGTCTTATATGACAGTTTCGTTAGTATATATTTCTGGTTGCACTATATAACCAACAGGGATATCCTTGGTTACAACTTTGGCAACAATAATTTAAAAATCTCAAAAATAGTATGGCTTTTGGTAGGGAAAATTCCCAATTAAAACACCGTTCCTTTCCCCTGTTTAGATGAGCCTATTTTTGGTTTTCCTGGCTTGGAGCCATAGAAATATATGGTTGGACCACGAGAGTGGTACAAGGTAAGAACTTCAATATCGCACCGAGAAAAAGAAAACAATATCTCTATGAAATGTCAATCATTATTCTTTTGTATTGAATTGAATTTCAAATGAAATATCTAATCCTGCAATATACATTTGTTAGAAAATATATATTACAGTCTCTTCTTAAAAATTACGTGAAAAGAAGTGTTATTGTCGGTAAGAATTGAATTTGTGATTTATTAAAAACGTAAATTATAATAGTACTCCAACCTTAAGTGATGGAGTTTAAATTAAAGCTGGAGTGTATCCAACAGAGTCTGAAAAGTCAGCAACGACCTGGTTGGCTGAAGTGAGGGTCCTCAGCTAAATTAATGTAGATACAATTTCAGTTAATAAACCGCCAAAGGGGTTTTGTTAGATACTACAATAATTAGCTTGAAAATGTTATATAAATATATATAATATTGAAAAAAGTTTGGATAGTCGACTTAAAATTATAAATATTAGTTTTGTACGAGTAATTTATCTGTACGTAGTTTCAAATGAATAAAATATTGCACTTTGAGAACTGATAATGAAGAAATGGTTACACAAAATTAAAAATAACACTGTAGAAAAATAAATCATATATATATATATATACATACACACACACATATAACAGACTTAGTTGTATTGAATATAGAGCTTACTTTTTAATATTCTTTCTTTACTATGTTTCTTGAAAAGTATTTATTTCCTTCACAATATTTCCTTATTTCCATTGGTCTATTATTTTGAAAATACAGTGTAAATTACTGCATTTGAGTTTGAAAATACCACAAATTTTAAAATTATTTTGTTGTTTATAAAGTAATCTGTAATTTTTAGTATTTTTCAACTCATAATTTAATTAAATTCAAAACTGTACCTTAAATTATAATAAAAAATGAAGTTGAATTATGGTGGTCACATTATCCTGACATTTTACTTATTTACAACTTATGCAGGCAATGCGTTTATATTTATTTGACTTCATGATTTTTGGGAAGTAGAAGTTACTAGACACTAATTAAGGAAATAATCCTTAATCTATTTCTACAGACGTTAAGAACTCACCCACTATCCTGCACCCATATCGCTCGCACTCACTGTTTGTGGAGCCCACCCGAACGAGTCTACACAATATGCACAAACGCAAACACTCACATAACCTCTGCAAACTACAGGACATAGGTCCTAATTCTATAAAGCATTAAAAAAGTAATAAAACAAAAAATAAGTAGTGTCATGTAATGTTTTAGTCGTGAGTATTTAAAATAGAGCAACAGTTTAAAACTATTAAAAAAGTAGAAAAATAAAATAAAAAGTATAATATCAGGAACGAATAATAATTGTATGTTTTAAAATTCAAATCATCGATAATCGTCTTATTATAAAAAATATGAGAAAACTAAAATACCTCATTCCCTATTCCAACATATTTAAGGAATTATCCAGAATAAACCGCACATGAGTTGACAACATGGTTGGTGGTGAGTGTAAGTAGGCCAAGGGTGGGGGTGTGACGTACCCCCCCCCGCAACCACCCACCCTAGCTGGTCCAGCGCAGCGCACTGTTCCAGTTCTCCAGACTCCCATCCAGTGGTGTCAGACAGGTCGGTCGTTCCACATCTCTTCTATAACCCATGTCCTGTCGTTGGCAGGGGTAGTGTGAGTGTGTGCGTGTGTGTGTTCGTGCGTATTGTGTAGACTCGCGAGTGCGTTCGGGTGGGCTCATTATGCGCCACAAACAGTGAGTGCGAGCGATATGGGTGCAGGATAGTAGGTGAGTTCTTAACGTCTGTAGAAACAGATTAAGGGTTGTTTTCTTAAAAGTGTATACACACTAACTATTCATACACGAACTGATGTAACAATGAGTAGATAAAACAGGGCAGACTATGAGAAGGTGACAATAACGTAGAACCAGATGCGGTGTGTACAGAATGGGCCAGACGAATCAATGATCAGCATTCAAACCACTGTGCTCTGGTGTTTCAAACCCATTAACTAAACGGTACAACTTGACATCAGAATGGACCAATCCGTGACTAGACACTCTATTTAATCAATGTCTCATTACTATATGGAATTCAACAGTGAATTTCGTTAGAGATGAAAATGTTAACGCTGTTGATATTTGTCTACAATTTAACTACGTATTTTATTTAACTTGTATTATTTTATTTAAAAATGCTACGATATAAGAAAAATCCCATTAAATTATAAAAATTATAAAATAAATTACCTAAAGCTATGAGCAATCACGTAAATTTCACTCCTACTTCTCTGGATATAAAAAAGCATTATAATACCAGTAGAATATGAGTTATGAGTAAAATAAGCAATACATAAATAAAAATGTATCCACTAATAGTCCTACATACATACAACTGTACCTTACTATGAAATTGAGATTCGTTAATACGACAAGTAAACAGTTCAAACAAAACTAAAATTGACTGTGTTTCGAAGAAATAAAGTTAAAAGTATTTATTTATATCAGCCAATTGAAGGATTATAAAGTAGCCTTGATTTTCCAAAATGTCACATGGGCTATTCATTTTAAATGTAAAGTAGAATAGATGAGGCTGCTTATCACAGGAAGGGTTTATTAATTTTATAAAAAGACAATAATGCATAGTTAGCTGTATTACACATCTATTAGTACATATACTTTAGTACAGTGTAATGTTATAATACAGTTATGGTAAAACTGTATTAGCTGCAAATATTTACAGCGTTCAAAAACAACAAAACAATTATTAATTCAAGAATGGTTTGACCGAACGACTTCACAATTTGCACAATTCTCAAAACTACCATTGTTAAACAGTATAAGAAAATCCATTGAAATGTCTTTAGTCATTTAAAAATGTTGGTCGTTTTTTTTATTTTTAACATTTTTTTATTTTAACATTTTTTTTTAAATGTTAAAATAAGTTTTTTAAATAAAAATATTTTAAAACTGTAAGGTTCATCAATTTAAAAAAAATATGTTTTTTGTTAATTTTATTATAACCGTATTGGTACATTCATTTTTATTTTATCCATTAATAATAATAATTAATAATGGAGTTTTGTTAACATTCTATTTTACTGAATTCTACGTTATATTAAAGTTATCTAAAAATATTATCTTTGTGTAAAATTGATGAACAGTTTACAATATATTATAATTTAAGAATGTTAAATGGCCACCATTTTGAAATGGCTAAAGACAACTCAAAGATTATTTTTATACAGTTTAGATGTGTTATTTTAAGGAGCTGAGTAAAGTTTTAAGTCAGTCGGTCAGACCGTTGTTGAGTTATTAGTTTTGTTGTAAAAAACACAAACAGACAGGTAGACCCTAACGGAGCGGATTTTGATAAAACTTTGTACTTGATTTTGTGCTCTAAATTTGGTGTAAAATCCAAAAATATATAGCCAGGACACCTTTATAGTTGCACCCTTTTATAATGGAAATAATCACTAGATCACAATTAAGGTGTGGAATAAATGTTAACTACGCCATCACTTATTCTTAAATACTGTTGCCAAACAACAAATATACGAGAAAGACAAACTACATGACAGCACTAAATATACGAGAAAGACAAACTACATGACAACACTAAATATACGAGAAAGACAAACTACATGACAGCACTAAATATACGAGAAAGACAAACTACATGACAGCACTAAATATACGAGAAAGACAAACTACATGACAGCACTAAATATACGAGAAAGACAAACTACATGACAGCACTAAATATACGAGAAAGACAAACTACATGGCAGCACTAAATATACGAGAAAGACAAACTACATGACAGCACTAAATATACGAGAAAGACAAAGTACACGACAGCACTAAATATACGAGAAAGACAAACTACATGACAACACTAAATATACGAGAAAGACAAACTACATGACAGCACTAAATATACGAGAAAGACAAACTACATGACAGCACTAAATATACGAGAAAGACAAACTACATGACAACACTAAATATACGAGAAAGACAAACTACATGACAGCACTAAATATACGAGAAAGACAAACTACACGACAGCACTAAATATACGAGAAAGACAAACTACATGACAGCACTAAATATACGAGAAAGACAAACTACATGACAGCACTAAATATACGAGAAAGACAAACTACATGACAGCACTAAATATACGAGAAAGACAAACTACATGACAGCACTAAATATACGATAAAGACAAACTACATGACAGCACTAAATATACGAGAAAGACAAACTACATGACAGCACTAAATATACGAGAAAGACAAACTACATGACAGCACTAAATATACGAGAAAGACAAACTACACGACAACACTAAATATACTGTATAAACGAACAGTTAAAATAAGCTGTATCAATACATATTAACATCGAAAACATGTTAAAAGGAAGTAGATTACAAAAAATTAACTTAGTAAAATGACACCCAAATTACGCGATTGAAAATCCGTGTGAAAATAAAATTTTTTAAAATGTTTTTTAATAAAGTTCAGCTATATGACAATTTCGAATCAGATTTTCAGGGGTTTTTTGGAGTAAAAATAGGATATAAAATAAACTAAAGCACACATTTAATTTCACGGCATGCATTATTGGTTACATGGGTTGTAATTGATAAATTCACACACATATACATAGTATATTATCTCTACATGTCTCAGGGTCTAAAAATAATTATAAAAATTGTATTTTACAGTAAACGATTTGTTGATATATATTTAAGACTTACGTTATTTCCATTGTAAGAGGTTCCTCATAATGGTTGTTTAATTATAAGAGGTTCCTCATAATGGTTGTTTAATTATAAGAGGTTCCTCATAATGGTTGTTTAATTATAAGAGGTTCCTCATAATGGTTGTTTAATTATAAGAGGTTCCTCATAATGGTTGTTTAATTATAAGAGGTTCCTCATAATGGTTGTTTAATTATAAGAGGTTCCTCATAATGGTTGTTTAATTATAAGAGGTTCCTCATAATGGTTGTTTAATTATAAGAGGTTCCTCATAATGGTTGTTTAATTATAAGAGGTTCCTCATAATGGTTGTTTAATTATAAGAGGTTCCTCATAATGGTTGTTTAATTATAAGAGGTTCCTCATAATGGTTGTTTAATTATAAGAGGTTCCTCATAATGGTTGTTTAATTATAAGAGGTCCCTCATAATGGTTGTTTAAATAAAAAATTCCGATATCACTTCCTTTAAACTTTGGCCATTAAAGAAAAAAAGTAAATAGGGAATTGTATTAATTGAATTATTTTATATAAAGTAATAATTTTGATAAAATTTCTCATTTTGGTTGATTTAGAATTTTTATTATATTTATTAATTTATTTATTGTCTTTTTAATTTTACTTTATCGATGGTGGAATTGTTATATTATTATAACTGAAAATGTATTATTATAACCTTAAAAATTTTCAAAGAATAAAAAACAAAATACAAAAATACACAAAATAATAATATTTTGTTTTCATGCATCATTAAAGAAGAACGTACAATTTCTATAATTACTCAAAACAATCGCTCTATGAAGAAATTCCTACAGTAACCACCTTTGTGAGAAAAATATGAATATTAACTATTATTATTTATTAAGTAGTTTGTCATATAGGGATTAAAAAAAATGTTCTATTTTATGAGAGATATGATGTAATAGTGAAATTCATTATAAAAAGGCATTGTATTTGAATCGAAACTTGTTCGTATATAAATAAATACATACATATTTCTTTTGTTGCACGAAAATATATTGTTATGACAATCGTTCATTGTTTAGCTAAAATACTCAACTTAATCTTACATTGAATTCCTTTTCAAATTGTTCTTACTCTTTTCCATTAATTAGAATTTTCAACCCTTCCCCGGACCGTAAACTAACAGTGAGGTCAGCCTACGGACGAACGCGTCTATATTATTTAATGTATGAGTGATCAATGTAGTTATTACACTGTTATGTAGTCTTAAATTCCTTTAGCATGGGACATTTTTGAGGCCGGAAAAGGAAACACTTGTTATTTACCATACTGAGTCGTCCCTGCCTCTAGTAGCATTAGAGAATGTATGTAGAGGTTTCAATTTTAGATTTGAAAATACGACATGTTTTCAAAATATACAGATAAGGTAATGTATACAGTTGTTAACTGGCCTGCACAGCTCGCGATTGTTTGGAATTTTTGTTGTTGTAAGGAAGATTCTAGTGAAGTTTGCAATTTTGCAACCGTAGAAGTTCCATCCGTAGAGGATGTGTGAGTAGTTAAGTTTGTATATGCCTTGATCACTACCCGATTTGGGTAATATTCGAATAGTTTCCACAAGACATAAATGACTGAGGATAACTGTGAACAAACATGGTCTACATGACAATCTCTAGTCAAACCTCGGTCAAGGTGTATTCTTTAAGAGATATCAGTTTTATCCAAAATTACTGTTGGGCTAATAATAATAATATGAATATGTTGTTTATAAACTAAGTTGGATGAATGTTAGTTTTGACAGATTTGTTTGGATATTGAGCTTGTCGAAATGTTGAACTAACATGTTGAGTTCAATAAAGCCATTTTTAAAATTTTTTGTTGATTCTTATTTAAAAAAGAGTGGCGCCATCTGCGTATTAGACCTTGTTTTATTGATGAATCGACACAATTTACGTAAATCGATAAGAGTATGGAGATAATTATGGGGCCCTAAGACACCCATAGCTAATTATGGGGCCCTAAGACACCCATAGCTAATTATGGAGCCCTAAGACACCCATAGCTAATTATGGGGCCCTAAGACACCCATAGCTAATTATGGGGCCCTAAGACACCCATAGCTAATTATGGGGCCCTAAGACACCCATAGCTAATTATGGGGCCCTAAGACACCCATAGCAAAGCCTCGACCTCCCCAATATTACTCAAAAAATGCCTACAAATTGTGATCGATTACATATTCCTTAATGATCCAGTCTGTACGTGAGAATTTGATGGTTGACATAGGCTTTGGCAAGACGAGTGATTCTCTCAAAGTTTCTTTCCTTTTGATTCATTCCCTTCCACAACTTCATCGACTGTCGGATGACTGAGTAGATTGCACTGTAGGTTTGCTACTTCGGCATCCTGATTGATTTGCAGATCTAGATGATGATGGTCCAATACATTCAAACACTGCGAAAGAGACAGCTTTTAAAAATATTTCTGAAGACCATCAGCATAGAGATAGGGTGATAATTTTCATGAAACAATTATCACTATTCTTGACAACTTGAGTTACGTTGGCAATTTTGAGAAAGGAAGTAAAAGTTGCAGAGTGAAACGAGAGGTTACTGAGGTGTTCAAGCGGGCCCTATTAAATGCTTAGATCACTGTTTTAGGAATAATGTTAGCACGTCATTTGAGCTGCTTGATCATTTTAATGAAAATTATCTTATCATTCTAGGACTTTAGTCCTCTCATACCTATGGCAACGTCATTGGAGACAGTTGCTGGTAAGGGAATTAATTTATGATTGCAGTTGTTTCTTATCCTCTTCATATTATCTTAGTGTTTCTAGTATTTTCGTTGTCTCCGTTCCAGAGTTTCTCATTTGTGACGTATATATTTTTTTCTATCTCCAGTTCTAGCAACTCATTCCATGCTTTGACACTGGTTCAGTTTGAGTATCCGTTGTCGCCGACTTAGCCAATGCTATCGTGAAGACTTCGTCATTATAATGCAACTGTCATTGGCCAGACTCGATTGAATGACCGAGCATCACTTTGATTTGTCCTCGAAGATCTACCAGTTCTTTATTTAGAGAATTGTTCTCAATCAAGATGCTGTGTGTTTTCTATTGAAGAAAAAGTTATTTGTGATGAGTCGGGGATTTTGGCGATGTAGTGAGCAGTGCGTCAGCTTTTTCAGTCTTGCGATGAAGCTTGTGCTCTGTAGGTATTAGAACTCCAATGATATAGTAGGTAGGGCCTTGCATAAATGTAATTTATAAAAAAGATTCCTTTTTATCACTATTCGTTTTCATGTAAGCCTTACGGTTCTTCCTAGGCAGTGTCAGACTACGTCTTCAGTTATTAGTGAATCACATTTTAAAACATTATAAAATGTCTAAAACATTATCCACTCTCAAAGTATGTTACCAACACTGTGGAATAATAAATACTCACTTATATATATATACTATAAGTAAGTATAAGTATGATATTTCTCAATGATGGTAGCGAATTGATACTGAATAATATTATATATATGCGTCCTTTGCTTCAAACACGATTTATTATAAAAATGCAGTCGACAATCACTAAAAAAATACGTTGTATAAACAATTCAAAACACAAATAACGCTTAAGCAAATAATTTGTGTTTTTTTTTTTAATTATAATGCAAAATCAATAACTAATTATCTTGACCCTGTCAGGTTTATTTCACAAGATAATCATCTCGAGGTTGATACAAAATATTCATAATTCATATAGATCACTTTGTATGCATTTTCAAGTCCCTTAAAACTAAATCATTGTTTTCCAACAACGCTGAAAATTGCACTTCAAGTTAGGTTTTTACCGAGAATGGGAATGCTTTAAAAGTCTAGCAACTAAAGTAGAAAGTAGCAAACTGTTGCCGTTATCCGCTAAGAAAATCCCCAACAAAGCCGTTATCCGTTATCATAATAGGTAATATAGTGAACGACAACTTCAGAAGATAGTTTTGAACTATTTCTTGCTGATAAAATATTTGAAGGGGAATGATACTGTGGGGTTTCAACAAAAAATTTAAAACAAAGCACCAATGGTTCATTGAAAATATCCGGTAGTGTTTGAAAGTATTTATTTCTTTAATTAATATGTAAAATTTATTAATTAGAAATTCTAGTATTTCACTGGTTATTTTAGAGACTTTTTATTCATCGTGAGATTGATATATTGAGATTACTATAACACTTATTTTAATTTATCGTTATTATATTTTAGACGGTTGTATTTTATTGAAATTATAGAATCAAACTAATTTCTGTTTTTATTTTACCAACGATTATGATTTAGTTCTAAAATATCTTCCACAAGAGCATGTGGACCGCCTGCATGCTCATCCTAACTGTACATACATTATTCTATGGACTTTCGTTTCACATCCCATCTTCCATGTTCAAATACATTATATAAGAATCACAGGAAGTTGTACTCTTTAGCACAGAGAAAAGTAGACTAGTCATAATTCATTCTATCCTGTAGTAGTAGTTGAAGCCGATATTCGCCATCTTGGTGAGATGGCCTCAGCTGATGTGACCTAAAAGTGTAAGCTACAGGTGAAATAAAACATTTAGATAACATTGAAACAATTCATATTAAATGTATTTATTTAGTAAACTAAGTAAAACAACTAGAAGTAGGTAAATGTTCAGTATGATAAAGAAACAATAATAATCAAATTAATTGGTTTCATAGTACTCATCTCTGAAAAGTTATTCCATTCTGCTTATTGTTATTGCTGTTTGGAAAGTAAGAAGACTAAGGACTAGTCAAAATACAGGATTGAAAGTTTTTAAAATTGAGCTGACGCTTAGCTTCCGTTTAGAAACTTACAGTCAGTGGAGGGGACCGCCATCTTGGAAGAGTACCGGCTTCACTTAGATTGCCGTGTATCTACTGTGTTTTATTCTTTGCTCTGTGGTCCTTTGTGCATTTTGTTTTATGACTATTAAATATAAGATGAAGTATTGGCATTTTCTTAAAATAAATCATGGATTCCCGTTGGAACAACATTGAATGAGTATGTTATAGTTTTTTATTTTATAAAAACAATCGTATCTCTAGTATTTTATTTAATTACAAGTACTGATAATAAAAACATATCACAACAATTCACATGACCTTTTCAAGCTAAATCATGAATGTTTTTATTAACCAGGCTTTTATGTACACAATGTGAGAATCACATAGAGTACACAACATTGTTTGGAAAAATAATATTACCCAAGAGTAAATCTTTCCAAATAACGTTTCACGTGCAAAACAATATATGTAAATATCTTCTTTAGTACACGTTTTAATAATGAAATACTCGTTGCGTTATCAACAAAACAGCATGAAAAATAAAATTAATAGTTAATGAAAATAGAGACCTGTAGTAAAGCAGTTTTAAATAAACTTATCAGAATATAGAATCTTAAAAAATATTTAATCAAAATGTGTCTGGCATGAAACAAAACCTGCCTGGAATGAGGTCCAGCCTACATTAAATTAGGGAATCAGCTTAACTTAGTGTTATAATAATACTGTCAGACAAATCTGTTTTACGTAAATTTATTTAAAAACCATGAAATGAACGTAAAAACCATCTTTCCCCAATGATTTAGGCTAAGAAACATACTTTTTACACTAATAATTAGTATTCAAAGAGTAAATCTATTGAGTGGTTATAACAATGCCTTTGAACTAAGTCCAAGCTTTTAAGTTACGTTATGGTTAAATAAGAAAAACTTTCAAGAACATCGCTCAAACATTTTATAACCTTTATCATAAAATAAAACTGTACTTCTACAATTTAAAACTACTATAAAACAACCAAATATTTAATTTATTGAATGAAACAGGGTGTTGCTGTCTGAAACAATTTAATCGTAATATAATAAAATTCAAGCTTATATAGATAACAGAATAATTTGATAATGTAATCTATGTCATCACCATTTAAAAATATATTTTTAAAAAATAGTTTTAATGTGCTTTCCATTAAATATATGTTTTACACAGAGGTTTGAATTGTAATAAAGCTAAACGATTAGAATTAAATTGAACTTCCATAAAGAATCGAAACTAAGATCCCAAAATTAGAATTCAGAAAAAAATTACAATGGGAATGCTGTTTCTTGTGTTACATACACTTAGTAATATTCACCAGTTCTTTTTACATGTAACATACAATGTATAGTAACATAGATTGTATATGTACTTGAAGTTTCAAACTTCCATTGATGTGGTTTTAGTAGTATTTTGTATGGAACCAAAATAAATTAAACAGTCATAAAACAAATAGAAGGTGTAGGCCTATTTCGAATGAAAATTTTTAATCTAATCGTGTAAGGAAACATTTCCCTACACAAAGTGTTGGTTTTGATGAAGGATGATCATGATAAATATTTTTTTGATCTCTACGTCGTAAATTTTATTAAATATCAATCTGAGAATTTAAATGTTTTTAGGTTCAATTCAACATTTAATTTAGCATATAATTTGAATAGCTTCATGACAAGACTATAACTATAATGCATTTAAGACAGCCAATTGAGTTAAACATAAATTTAGGGTACATTAGTAGGACATTTATAGAAAAATATTACAGACAAGGGATAGAACCCACAACGGTTGTAATTAAAAAAGGCTTAATGTAGAACGTAAGCCGATTTGTTCTAATCTAATCAGAAATTATGAGCAATACAAAATGATAATGAAAAGTTGATAAATGATCTTTCTACAAATAATCAAACACTTAAATATAATTAAATAAAAATTACACATAACTGTATATTTAAGTGATTAAATAGGGCTTAAAATAAGACATAACTCATAGAAAAATATATGTTATTTTTAAAAAAAATGTTACGTCATAGCAGAAGGTTTTTCTATTGTTCGGCAACACAAAATAAATGTAATATATTGTCGTCAGGGGCTTGCAGCAATGTTGCTATACCACTGCATTGCGGGTATAGCCTAGTCCCTTTTAGTTCTCCTATCTTTCCGTCATTAAATCGAACCTAATGTTATTATAGAGCTGCCTCGTTGTGTCTATACGATTAAGTTTTAATTATATACGAACCTAGATAGAAAACAATGAATGTCTGGATTGATAATATTCAATTTTCATTTGGTATTACAAAATATATGACAATTTTGCTTCTAGTGAAATATTTTTTAGTTACGATTACTAATAGCATAAAACACTATAAATAATTTTTTTAAATAAAAAATCTATAGATGTTAGTTTTACAAATTATTTCATATTTTAATTTAAGTTAAAAAAGAGCGGCTCTATATAGAGTTTGCATAAAAAAAAACAGTAGAGTTAAAATTTACAAGGGAATTTTAACGAGGGAAAGTGAAACACATATAGTGAAAGTAATCATTGGAATATGCTACTAAATAAATTATGCTATTTAAAACTCGTAATAAAGTTAGCAAATATATAGACTAAAAACATACATTTTACGTTATTTAGAACTGGATTTAAAAATATAAAAGTATTGTCCTTATATTAAATTTAACTAGATACTTTGAACACATGAATTTTGTTGGAAACAAGTTATTAATTTAATCGCATTTAATGGTGGTTGATTATTAGTAAATACCTGCTAACTAGGTTATTATTTCCTCCAACAGATTTATAATGATTTTAAATTTAAAAAATGCCAAAACATTTAATAAACGAAAAAGATAAATACAGTATGTTGAGTTTGTGTTTTAGATCTTGATTAATTTTTGTTCTAGAACGTAAGTAACATTGTCTTTGCTACAAACTGTTCTATTATTCATGAATTTA
The DNA here is from genome assembly GCA_035578905.1 of Stictocephala bisonia. NCBI lineage: Eukaryota > Metazoa > Arthropoda > Insecta > Hemiptera > Membracidae > Stictocephala > Stictocephala bisonia. The sequence goes on from JAQJVL010000003.1 coordinate 8,824,555, forward strand.
CTATTTTTACTGTACAGTTTAGTTTATTATAGAAAAAGAATTAATCAGTTTACTTCAATTTTTGACATCACTTTTTTTATACTTTTAGGATATTTCCTGCAATGAAAACATGTCCCTATTTGTTTCTAAGGATATGGTTTCGTATAGTTCTATTTTATTGTGATGAAAGTGCTTTTTCAAAAACCCTCATTGTTTGTTGGTTTACTACTGTATGGAAATATGATGAACGAAATTCAAACTATTAAATTAGGCAAATTGGAGTCATATTTTCTGAAAACACTGAACACGTTCATAGATATCCAATAATTTTAACAGCATACCTGTGACCAAAACCAAACGGGTGGGCAAGATGCCAGTCCAACATGGTGGATGATTTAAAATTCATTTTCAGGCTTTATATTAACACGTGATTAAGAAAAATAACCTACACAGACATATACCAATAAATATAAATAATTTTAATTATTTTAAAAGCTTTTTTATGTAAAATTGTATGATTATTTTACGATAAATCTGTTTATCCGAACAGAAAATGTGCATTACCTTAGTAATGTTATTTTTCATTGGTGATCTATTTTATTTATTTAAATGTATGATTAAATGTTAATATTTTAATAAAACATATCAAATAGCTCTTTCTGAATTAATTATAGAAACTATACACTACGAACAAAATAAATATATTAGTAAACGTTCCGTTTACTTTCCACTCTAATATAAGTTGAGGAACAATTTATTCATATCGTATATATCTTAACCATATTTGATTGTATAATCATATTATGAGTAGAGAAATATTTATATATATTTAAAAACTATATGAAGCTGTTTGTTTATTTATAACAATTCTACAAACGATGCTCTGAAAACGGTGGTTTATTCATTAGTGAATGACGTTTCGTAAGATTAAAGTAAAAAAAAATAAGTTTGAAATTGTATAATAACTTGTTTTTGAAAGTGGTTTTTTATTCATATTTTCATTACTGTTTGTGAATAAAAGAGGCTTGCATTCGTAAAATGTAAATAATTATAGAGTGTTTCTTAATCCACAGAAGAAATAATTCTATTTTTTGCCATACATAAATTAAAAACACAATTACATATGTAAAACCTCAAATCGTGAGTGACTTTGGCTTGATCCATATAATGTTAATAAACTAATTTCCACTAAGAAACCAACCGTTAAAACATGGACGATTATGAATTGCGAATGAATCGATGAATTTTAATAAACGAGTGTAAAGTAGGTTTTGTTGCTAACTAAAATCATCTACTGAAATACCATTTATTAATAACCCAGTAGTCAGGGCAATGATGCAGTAACCTGGGGTGAAAATTATATTATTAATGAAACAGGCTGTGATATTAATATTCAAAACAGGGCTCATATTAATATCCTTTGCTCCTGGTGCGCTTTGTAATAAATAAGTGAAAATATTCTTTCTCAGTTATTTAAAATATTTTTATTTTCCTTATATTAGTTCACTATTGAAGTTTAATTGAAGAAAATTTACGTTTGACTAAAAAGCATTGCAAGAAAGAGTTATAACTTTTTCAAAGCAATATTAGGTAGTATTAAGCATTTTATTACCGTAAACATTTTAAAATTAAATAAAAAAGTGTAGAAATTTTTTTAATATATAACAGTATTTTCAAAAGCTCTTAGTATTTCTATGTGTTTTGAATTTAAAAGCTCTATTGCTGCTTTAAATTAATAATCTAACTGTCGCATGCAATCAACTAGATTTAAACAATATTTATTTAATTGTTTTCGAATGTATAGAGAACTATGTATTTACGAGAAAAAAGAGGTGTTAAAATGTTATGGTCGTTTGTATGTATTATATAATTTTATGTTTGGAACACTTTCTTTCTCATCACTTTCTAAAAAGTTCTAAAATATATCAAATCATTCTCATATTTAGGACAGAAAAAAGTGGCCCATTCGGTATATGATTTACTGATTATAGGTTTTTATGTTTATAAAAGGTTAACTGATGGGAAAAATATATTTTATTGTTACGTCATAAGAAAGTGTATTGTGAGAAAAAAAAAAAAAAATAAGTTGTGTCATATTCCTTTTACTTAAACTGTTGACATTTACAGAAGTTGAGGTTATTTATATGACAATATAAATGAAATTCCCGCATCTCCTAGGTTAGGAGCGGTGACGTTTACTTGTACTGTTAACTTAAACAGTACAAGTAAACGCCACACAACAAAAATGTATTACAATACAAGTACAAAATGCACAAATATTACGGTGATCGATTTCGGTGAGCATGCTCATCATCAGACCAGAGGGATTCACAAAAGAATCTTCTGTGAATTCACACATTCTTTTTTGAATCCCTCTGGTCTGAGGAAGGTGAGCGTGGTTCACCGAAATCGATCACCATAATATTTGTGCATTTTGTACTTGTGTTGTAATATGTTTGTGTTTATATTGTAATAAATTTGTGTTGTGTGGCGTTTACTTGTACTCTATATGTACAAAGACGTATTATGCTAACTAAAAAACTATTAGTTAATTTAAAGTGAAATTAAATAATTGCTATAATTTCTAATTCTGAAGTACATTTTTGTTTAGTAACTTTACACAAAATTGAATAACTAACTAAAAGAGTACATAATTTTGTATTGTCCATATAAAATATAATTGTCGATATAATATATAATTATAAAATTACAATACTAGAAGAAAACTGTAGACCATAGTAAAAATAAGTTCTTTTTGTAAAATCTAAAAGAAATCTAAAAGCTAGAACACGTATTTTCAATTGATTAATCATGAAATTAATGCATTAAAGAATAAGCAAGTATAAAATACCATAATATGAAGTAACTTGACCTACACCTAGCATGAAATAAAAATCCAATATCAATGATGAGATTCAGAACTTTGGAATCAAACCTTTGAATAAGAAACCGAGGATAAGCAATTTCGTTTGATGTCTTTCTCTGAAATAGCACGGAAACTGTCGAGATCTGCAGAGTCGGAGGAGATGACGTCATCCACTATTCAACCAATGGCAGCGCTGGAGCCATCTGCTCCGTGTTATGTCCACGTTAATATTACAAGGACCATCATATGGTTCCAGAAAGTGGCTGAGTCTGACTTCTCTTTAGTATCGATGACGGTGAATTACGGCAACTAGGAACTGAAAGAAAAAAAAATTGTATTCTTAATCATTATAAAGTTTAATAACAAAATTGGAGGACTCGTAATGAATTGTGACAGGAAATGCAACGATACCAACTATAACTCTGCAACACTAAATTACCATCAATTCAATTTCAATTGAATTTCATATTTGAACAAATATGAAATTCAATTGAAAATTGAACAAATATGAAATATACTTCATTAAAGTTTCATATCTGAACAAATTCGAAATACTAAATATATACGTATAAGACTCTAAGAACATCGAAAATATGAGTGATAGAACAGTATAACAACATAATATGACTGATTGAAGACTTCAACAACATTGAAGTACTATTTACAACTTCGACTTATAACAAATAAAGTAGAGTATAACAACTTAATATGACTGATTGAAGACTTCAACAACATTGAAGTACTATTTACGACTTCGACTAATAACAAATAAAGTAGAGTTTAACAACTTAATATGACTGATTGAAGACTTCAACAACATTGAAGTACTATTTACGACTTCGACTAATAACAAATAAAGTAGAGTATAACAACTTAATATGACTGATTGAAGACTTCAACAACATTGAAGTACTATTTACGACTTCGACTAATAACAAATAAAGTAGAGTATAACAACTTAATATGACTGATTGAAGACTTCAACAACATTGAAGTACTATTTACGACTTCGACTAATAACAAATAAAGTAGAGTATAACAACTAAATATGACTGATTGAAGACTTCAACAACATTGAATTACTATTTACGACTTCGACTAATAACAAATAAAGTAGAGTATAACAACTAAATATGACTGATTGAAGACTTCAACAACATTGAAGTACTATTTACGACTTCGACTAATAACAAATAAAGTAGAGTATAACAACTAAATATGACTGATTGAAGACTTCAACAACATTGAAGTACTATTTACGACTTCGACTAATAACAAATAAAGTAGAGTATAACAACTAAATATGACTAGTAGAATACATCAGCAACACCAAAGTACTAATTATGAGTGATAGAAGAGTATAACAAATAAATATTACTAGTTCAAGTCTTCAATAATATCGAAGTACTAATTATAACTAGTAAAACATCCAATTACATCGAACAACTCAATTGATTAGTAGAATGTTTCAACAAAATCATAGTATTAATCTTAATCAGCAAAAAACACAAACAAAAACAAGATAAGAAATACTATGGTGAGATTACTCAAACCGATTCAAAGTTCTAATGTGACTAGCAAAAGACTGAAAACATCTAATAATAAATCCAGGGAATACTTCTAAACCACACAACAAATGTATTACAAATGCTGAAACCCGTTCTTTGTTTGAGAACCAAATAATGGTCTCAGAATAAATTGAGTTAAATAAAATCAAATTAATGCATGTAACCTGGAGCAGTCCACATTCATCAAAATAAAAAAATAAAAAATGTAAAAAAATTCCGCATGCAATATAGTTTACTATTTTTTATATGTATTTGTGCTAGCATAAATTAGCTAATTGAAATTATTGTTTTATAATTAATTATTCTATTATATTACAAACTAGATTATAATAATTATATGTTAGTATAATACACATTACACTTACTTAATATAGTTTGTAACTTTGTTATAGTCAGTGTATTAATATTATTGAAATAAGTAAATTATGGACATCTAAAAAATACTTTAAAACGTGGCAATTTTGTAAAATCTGCAATCAATCTAAAAACTTTGGAATTCAACCAGACATAAATTAACCTAACCTAACAGAATCAAACCTATGGTTTAAAATATTTTGTAATGTGTATATAATATTTTAAACACTGTTCAAATAATGATTCAGTTATAATACATCTTAAAAAGTATGAATTTACTTAAAACATTAAATTTAGTATTTACGGTTATAGTAGTAAGTAAAGTTGTTATTTCGTTTGAGATCTAGCAACTATAAGTTCAAAAACCAACTAACTATTAGGTAAACAAAGCAATGGCCATTAACATATATCAACCATATGTTTACACTCTTGTTTTTATTTGTTATTAAAAAAAAAAATACTTACTACCATAAAATTACAACTAAAAAATAATCTGGAAATCAAAATAAAAAAATAACAAATAGGTTCAATCATTACTGAAAAAATAATTTAAAAAATACATCCACCAACAATAATTTTATTGTTATAATGTGTATAGTATGACTTATAAATACATAAAAGAAGCCTATTCCACTTGTATGATTGGAACTGTATTACAACTAGCTGCCCGCTTTGCCGGACATAATATTGAGTTTTATTATAGAATCAAAATATGCAGCAAGCTTTTAGTTTAAACTGTATCCAATTTAGGACAGCTGGTGTTACGTATAATTTACTACTGTACTCAATTATTTTTAATTTTAAAAGTTAAGACTTCTATTCAATTCTATTTCTTTATATTTAACAGCTTTTACGAGAACTCAAATAAATAAATCAATTATTTTTGATTTCTCCATAATGGAGAGCTCCATAATTGGTACAAAGACCTCTTACCTGAGGTCGGAGAGGAGAATCCTTTCTTATTGAGCCTCTTAAGAGGCCAAGTTAAACCTACGTACAAAATATCAAGTCAATTGGACGTATGGTTTTGGAGAAATAGTGATGTATTAAATATACACGAAGTGATATATATACACGAAGTGAAATCTTGTACATGACCATGGTCACAAAGAACATACTTTTTGACGCCATTATCGACATTTAATATTTTCAGGGGGACGGCCCACGAGGAGTTGAGTGGAAGTCTTCAACCTAAGCTTAGGTCGAGTTTGGTATCAAAAGAAATTGATGTGCGCAAATCGAACTTCGAAAGGTTTATCCTTTCCAGAGTATCATTTGACCATTTGAATTTCAAAGAAGCTAATTTGAACAATATTATTACTCCACTATTTAACGGTTTTAAGTAAATTATTATGATAAACAATTATACTTTATAGAACACAATTATTAAAAGAAATTAAATTATGTAAGGAAAAGATTTACGTTGTGGTGAAAGCGTATTAAAATTGTTTGTTCACTCTGAATATATATAGTCTCATTGTAATATATAGTGAAACTATTCTGTCTCTTACAAAACACAATAGTTTGAATAAACAGTTTATATAAAGTCAATTTGACTATTCTTGGGCTATATTTGAGCGAGCCAGTGGCCGAGCGGTCTAAAGCGTCAGGACTTTGAGCTTGGGTTAGAGATAGCGCTGGTTCGAATCCGGCCTAGACTGGAAGATTTATCAGTAATATTCACCGTTTACTGTACTGGCTCGCTCCCTTACTCTGTCTGAATAAGTTCCTCGCACAGACAATAGTCCATGAGGAATGGGTAGAGTAAGGTTAAGAAAGGAGATCGGTCGCTCCTTAAAAAAAATTATGGAAGCTTCAAGTTTGTTTGAACCTCACGGACCAATAAACGGTAAACAATTGGGAAATTGAATACCTCAATTTACTGCCATGTGACGATACAGTATTGTGATTCGTAAAACAATTCGACTCATATTGGACAATTGTTTTGTTGAAATACCAGTTAACATTCTGGTGATCAAAAGAGAGAAACATGGATACATCGAAAGCATTCAGGTGAGCAAACAGAAATACAAAATGGTGGTCAGCAGCCGGTGCTGAGTAGCATCTGTGTACTCGATACATAGTTTACTGAACAATACAGTTCAATATAAATAAATTATGTTGTTATACTATTGGCAAATCATTTATTGTACAGTACCGAAGAGTATTTATGCGTTTTTTCAATGTGGTTGAATAAAACAAATAATTTATTGTAATAAAATATCTACTTTTAATACATGAATTTAATTTAATTCTAAATATCTGCGAGCACAATCAATTAATTTAAATAATTTTATTTGAGTGTTATTCAATAATTTCTGGAAAAAGTATAACATTTTTAGGTCCAACACAAATCTTGTAAGTGTAATTTTTAATGTCGATATAAATTATTTTTATTTATTTTTTTCATAATAATTTAAAAATAAGAAGTAGTATTATTGTGTACAGCGTTGTGCTGTAACCCAACTACTTGGGGACAAAGTGTTGTGGAGATTGTAGGCGATATGTTTTTGCTTGATACCCTTAATACCAAAATGGCGTCCGCTCAATGGTTGCTATCAGTGAAGACACTACAGAATATGGGGTGTCTAGTTCATTCTGGGTGTAGTAAGTGTGCGGATGTTCAGTAGGGGAGATGACTGAGTACGAGGCGTATTCAATTAGGTGGACATTTAACCAACAACACTATGTGGTTCGGATTCCACTTAAAGCTGTAGATTCCTTACTTTCCCTAGCTATAATGAAAGGCTCTTCTCTCGGTTAGTAACCATACTACTTAGGTCATGCATACTTTACTACACTGATCTAATCAATCATATAGGCTTTAAAATACGCACAAAGACGTGTCGGCGTTTCATATGTGAGAATATTCATAGTTATAAATGTTAATGTTATGTTTAATTTTGAGTGACGGAATAACATGTAGGCCCTCAGACGAAAATATGGCTGGTAAGTTATATATGAGAACAGAATGAATAATGCTTACATTATTTAAGCCATGCGTAAAAGTTCCACTTGTATCCCACATATTTTATCTTCATTGAACCGATTTTTCTTTTCTAAGAGAGATTTAGGATTTATGAATTCATCTTATGGCCTCTCAGCGTGCTCTCCACCAAAAGTCCCACCATCCATCCTCTTATCCATGAGAAATATTGTAGGATGACACCCCATCAACATTTTATGTACGTTGTATTTAATACAATGCAATATACATCATATTCCAAGACGGATATAGTGATTTTATAATATATCTAACAGTGAAACCAAATTAATCTAATCATTTAACTAGGATACAAAACAATCGTTTTATCCAGACACATACAAACCTGTCTGAAATCACCCCAGTGGAAAATGTATATGTCATTGATTTTATCAAGTATTTGGTTATGTGCGAGTTAGAAAACTGAATATGAAACTTGTTGGTTTGTCGAATAATCAAACCAATACTACGTGGTTCAGATTCCACACTTAGCTCTGAGTACCTTATTGGTTATTGGGCTAATAATAAAAAGCCCTTTCTAAAGAACAGACAACTTTATGGACAATGTCTACATTCATTCGAAATCCATTTTTACGTTTATCTTGAAGATAGTTTTATTATTAAGATATAAATAAAACTAAGGGATAAATAAATCCCCTGTACGCTTTTTGAGGGTGATTACCAGTCCCGTTGGCATAGTCGTGATGTAACAGAGCAACTTGGTATCCCTTCAATACACTTTACACTATTTCACTTCAGGTTTTGTAATATAATATATTACACTATTATTAAATAGATGTTAGACGCACAGCTAGCACTCGGAAACACTTTCACCGCTATTAAATATATGTTAGACGCACAGCTAGCGCTTGGAAACACGTTCACCGCTATTAAATAGATGTTAGACGCACAGCTAGCGCTCGGAAACATGATCACCACTATTAAATAAATGTTAGACGCACAGCTAGCGCTTGGAAACACGTTCACCGCTATTAAATAGATGTTAGACGCACAGCTAGCGCTCGGAAACACGTTCACCGCTATTAAATAGATGTTAGACGCACAGCTAGCGCTCGGAAACACGATCACCACTATTAAATAAATGTTAGACGCACAGCTAGCGCTCGGAAACACGATCACCACTATTAAATAAATGTTAGACGCACAGCTAGCGCTCGGAAACACGTTCACCGCTATTAAATAGATGTTAGACGCACAGCTAGCGCTTGAAAACACGATCACCGCTATTAAATAAATGTTAGACGCACAGCTAGCGCTTGGAAACACGTTCACCGCTATTAAATAGATGTTAGACGCACAGCTAGCGCTCGGAAACACGATCACCACTATTAAATAGATGTTAGACGCACAGCTAGCGCTTGGAAACACGTTCACCGCTATTAAATATATGTTAGACGCACAGCTAGCGCTCGGAAACACGTTCACCGCTATTAAATAAGGTCATTATACCTTTTACAAATTTCAGAGTAACTAGTGAAATAGTGTACAATGTGCATATGACAAACAAGGAACAGAACCAATATATAGCATTGTTTTTGTTTATAAGTTTTTATTAAGTTTTGATCTGTTTATCTTTTTGGAATAAAAGGGTTCTTCTAAAGACCATTAATTACAGAATTGCAAAATTCCATTTCTAGTACACTTACGAGTATATGACACATAATAATAATAATCCTTTATTGTCGTAAAACTGTGGTACAGCATTGACAACGTCATTTTACAGCTAAATGCCAAGTCGGTACTAATATTATCTTAATTTAAGTACAGTACATTTAAAATAAATTTAGGGCAGGCATTTATAATTACAAGCAAAACAACAGAACCTAATATGTATATACATTAATATTAGTTTTACAACAAATTTTAAATAATAAAATAATACTAGGAACGTTACAATTAATAACAAGGTAAATAGAACAAGGACCATAGATAAAACATCGAGAACATGAAATACTTTTAATGAAATCTAAATATAAGATTAAAATTCAATTAAATCCAAACTCAGAAATTCGTTAATTGAGTAAAAGGGGTTATTGAGTAACCAGCAGTAAAACTTACACTTAAACTCTTTCGATGAATACTTATTAATTAAATGTATAACTTTGTTGTATGCTTTGATTGAGATCACCGGGTGACTGGACAAGATTTTATTCAACCTATGAAAACCAACAGAAGCTTTATTGTTGTTACGGGTTTCATAATTAGAATTTTGTCTCACGTGTATGTACTCTTGATGACTAAAAGTATATTGTACTATGTCAAACAGATATAGGTTTATGACTGTTTGAACTTTTGTGAGAATAAACAGAGGCTTACAGTGTTCTAATAGGTCTGAATTCGTAATTCTTCGAATTATCTTTTTTTGAAGGATCAAAACTTCAGGCACTCTGCTACAGTTACCCCACAGAATAAGCCCATATCTAATTAGGGATTGAAAATATGCAAAGTATGCATACCTTACATAATTGCTACTAACACAAAACCTGAGACGTCTTATCAAATATATAATGCTTGACAACTTAGTTGTTAAATAATCTATATGAGGTCCCCATGTTAATTGATGATCAAAGTGTATTCCTAAAAACTTTATGCTCATGACTTTTTCAATTTTATCTACTATGCCTTTTTCACTGTCTACTGATCTTAAGCTAAATATAATTTGTTTAGTTTTCTCTTCATTTAAAAGGAAACCATTTGAAATAAACCACTCAGAAGCTGTGAGTAATGTATTTTTGGTGTTCTCAATAAGTTGGTCAAAACTACTTGAGATGTTTACGAAAGTAGTATCGTCTGCATAGAGCAGCGATCTAGAGTTTACAGAAAGAGGTAAGTCATTAATACATATCAAAAAAAGAAGTGGGCCCAATACGGAGCCCTGAGGCAGGCCCCACTCCACCTTCATTCGTATTCAATCTACTTCATCAACACTTAAAGTCAATCGAAGACAGTTTTAAATCAACAAAAAAAAAAAAAAAAAAAAAAAAAAAAAAAAAAAAAAAAAAAAAAAAAAAACACGTTGTTTACACCAGCTTTAACATTATAAACATAAACAGCTATGAATCGTTCATCCATCACGATATGATTTATTACATAATAGCCAACATTTATTTATTTTGTTGTTTAATAAAATTTAATCAATGAAGATTAAATTTGCAATCTTCAAACAATTGCCAGGTACTGGGCTCAATTTGAACGATTTTAGTATTTATTTCCAATCAGTATTCAGTCGTTAAGAGCCTGGACGGCGTAAACCTCCAGGCCTACACAATAGGACTATAAACTGAAGCTATAAAACACCTTCCGTTTATGGGATATAAACCGGACACCGACGCCATCCCGCGTGTCACAAAGGACGTCCGTTTTATCAGCTTGAAGGTTAAATTGGGTTAAGAACAATGAAATATTTCCAGGACTTTTTTAGTACAAATTAAAACTAAACATGAAAAACAATAATTTTCAACCACTTACTTTCAATAGCTAAATTGGCATTACGAATTATATTTCACTAAAATGTTTTCAAGTGGCAACTTTTGTCTGTAACCTGGTAATCAGTACTTTTATTTCATAAGCTGACGTTCCGTTTTATTTTATTTTTATTTTTTCTTCTATCTTTCTTATTTCCATGGCTAGTAGGATCTCATCCAAAATTTTAAAATCAAATAACATTCTTTTGTACAAAATTATTTGTACAAATTGTTAGCAAGGCCTCTATGGACTTATAGAATACAACTTTGGAATTCTGCAAGTAAATCGAAAATTGAAATCCTACAACGTTTCAAGTCTATAACCTCGAGAAAAAATATCGGTGCTCCATAGGTTGTGTCAAACAGCACTGTTCACAAGGACTTAAATATCCTGACAGAGAAGGATCGAAAGAAGGAATCGCACGAAATAGTATCATTTATGAAAAAAACTGAATCGTGACAAAAATAATTTGGCAGAAAACCTTCTAGGTATTCTAATAAAACCTTAAGATTAAAGTGTTAAAATATTCTTGAACTACAATATGGATTTGTGTCACATTAAATAATCTCCGCATTATACACTTAACTTGAAGTGCCATTAACAGATGGACGCGTATTAATATTAATAAATATATGTGTTTTATTTATTATTATAAAATTGTAACATATTGGAAAATAAAAATTGTGTGAAAATCGTTGAATAAAATAACTAAATAACCAAACAATGACTGACTGGTTAGTTGGTAACTAACACCAGTCGGTTACCCTGTGACTAATCAGCTGATACTCGTTGAATTTCATTAATTTGCCTAGTGCCCTTATTTGGCACAAGGACTTTACTACACCTACTATAATACAGTATGTATTATTAAAAAATTAAAATCATATGTGAGTATTTTTAGTTAAGGTTAAATTACCCTTAAATTAAACCCTTTGTTTGGAGACCGTGAGAGAATGAGGTTTTATCACATTAATTATAGAGTACACATAAAATACATAGGAGCGAAGGACCACTTAATATTGACCGATTAAGACGGTGAGGGGTTTATGTCATAAGTAGATATATATAGAGATAGAAAGCAGACAGTACCTTGAGCTGATGTAAGGCGAAAATATAACACACACTTGGCTGGTCGTCGGTTGGGTAGTCTACAGCTGCGGGATGACCCCGGGACGAACACCATGAGAAGAGAGAAGTTCTTGTAGAGGAAATGAGCCCGAAGACACAGGGATTGTCACACACACGCACACCACAGTAGCACTTGCACGGGGCGAGAGGTGGAAAACTATATATATATACGGTGACGATTATAAACAAATGAGGTTGTTACACCCTTAAAACAGAATAATTTAAGGGTTTAATAAAAGTAAAGTAAATAATGTTTACATTACAACTTAGGACTGATAAAGGTCTCCTCATTACTAAACTTGGGACCAATGGTGGTGACATCTGAACCAGGACCGGGGTTGTTATTTAACGGGTACGGGTGATAGTGTAAATCATCTTACTTAGGGTTGAGCAAGGGTAGGCTGCTCGGCAAACAACCCTAACTACCCTCTTAACTACAACTTCTAGTTAATAATTTATATATGATTGAGTTTGTGGAAAACAAAACTGAATATAACAATCTGAACATGGTTAGATGGTGAAAATATATCGTCGATAACAACACTCTCTAAAGATAGATGATGAGTAGAAAGTCATTTTTTGGTAAGATTCCACAAATTTAATTTTTATTAAGAGCACTTACGTCGGTTAAAGCACCTTCAGTTGTAAATTGATTATAAACAGGAAACATATGTGAATAAAAATAACAAAAAATCATACTAAATACTAGTTAAATTAAATTTAAGTGGCTACGTTTTATGAGAATTATTATGAATTAAAACATGGTTTAGAGTTTTCAATTTCTGACGAAATTTTATCTTTATTTAAAGGTAAAAATATATTACTAAAATGTAGAGACGGTTGGGAAATACATTCATCTTTAAAAACTGCCATACGTTCACTTTCAGTTTGGTTTCTTCTGGTCCATAAGGGTTCTTTTAAAATTACATTTGTAGAATTACAATTTATATCATGTTTTTCATTGATAGCACGTTCAAATAATATTGAGTTTTCTTTATTTTCTTTTTTATAATTGTAAATGTGTTCATTTATTCTTTTTGAAACTGGTCTTGAAGTTTGACCTATATAAGTTTTATTCCAATGACAATCAATTTTATGTTACATTTGTTGTTTTTTGTTGTTTATTTTTCGTTTTTAATTTAGTTAAATGTCTTCTTAGAATGCTGAACGAATTAAATACAGTTCGGATGTTACATTTTGAATTAACTTAACGAATTTAAAAAAATATTCCCTTTACATATGGAATCATAATTGTTGTTTGAAGTTTCTGTTGTTCATAATTTTTATTTATAGTGGGGCTTTTTTATTTTTAAATAATTCCTCTAGGATAATCATTTTTAATCAAAAGATCTGTCGTATCTTTTTCTTAAAGTAATTTGTCTTTCTTATCTGTGACTAACGTATCAGCACTTTTAAATAAACTTTGTACAAGACCCATTTAACATGTTGAGGATGGTTCGAATTATAATTTAGATACTGTCCACAGAAAGTTTTTTGTGAAAAAGAGAAGTCTTCATTTTTTTCATCTGTCTTAGTAATTAAAACGTTCAGAAAAGGGATTTTTCCATTAACTTAATTTTCAATAGTGAATTTAATTGTCAGTCTTATTTTATTTATATTTGTTAAAAATTCATTCTGTATATTCATTCTGATTTCCTTCAAAAAAAAAAAAAAAAACAAAAAAAAAAAAACAATAAAAAAAAATTATAGGACTGAGTACACCACCCATAGGTAGACCAGAAACTTGATTGTAAATTTTTTTTGTTTGAAAATAATTATGGCTTACACATACAGTGAGTAGTTCCATTATGCACTCGAAAGAGAGGTTTCTTCTTGTTTTAAGACTATTGTCATTTTTTAGGAGAGTTTTAATCGAATTTAAGGCTTCAGGGACAGGTACATTTGTAAATAGACTATTGACGTCATAACTAACCATAATGTCACTGGATGTAACAGTAATTCTTTTTAATTTTCGTAATAAAATCTTCAGAGTTTTTAATTTAAGATTGAGCTTGTCCAAACAACGGATTTATGATTGGTAACAAACAACTTGTACAATGGAGAATCTATGGAACTAACTTATTTTAGGTTAGTTCATTAGGTCCTTCCAAAACTTCATTAGGTCCTTATGAAGTTTTGGTAGTCCATAAAAATGGGGTGGTTTTGAATATTGTAGACTTAGTTCAAGAACAAGAGGTTTACCAATTTCATCTTCGTAATTTTTAAGTACAGGTTTTGTCTTTTTCAATTTTAAGTGTAGGATCTTTGTTTAGTGAAATGTATTCATCACAATTAATGATCTTTTTTATTTTACTTTCGTAGTCTTCTTTTTCTAAAATGACAGTAACTTTTCCTTTATCAGCAGGAATAACCACTATGGATTCATCCGTTTTTAATGATTTAAGAGCTTTCAGCTCTATAAGAGTTAAGTTATTTTTTAGGTTGTTTTGAATTTTCAAATGTTTTACGGATCAAGGAACGGTAGTAATCTTTGTGTTCAGGAGGTAATAAATTAGCAGCTGAATTAATTGGCATAACCATGGCAATATTTGAAAAGTGCGTATTTGACACAGAAAAGTTAAGACCTTTGTTTAATAAGTTTATCTCACAATATGTCAATGTATTTTTAGAAAGATTTACAACAAATTGATTGGTTGTTGAAGTTCCATAAATAACACAGGAATGAGTCTATAGTAATTATAAGAAGCTGATCATCTATTTATAAATAATACTTCGCAATCACAAATGAGAGTGTAAAGTACTAACAATGACCAAACGTAATTACGTTAATATACGGATGTGTACACCCGAGTATTGTTGTCATTGTTACAGAAATAACTATGTACGACGTCACTGCAGTCCACTAGGTATGTGACGTCATTGGGTAATTAGTGCCTCCCCTAATTACAGCTGTTGTACTTCACAAGTCCTTGAAAACTTCCAGTTGGCTCTGCTCTTGTTCTAACAACAAAAACAAACGTGGCCTTAGAACTTTCAAAAGCACTGATGTTATTTTTATTTTTCTAGAAATATAATATTTTTCTTAGGGATGAATTTTTGAGGAATTAAAAACCGAACGTATGGACATTAGTTTATATTAATGTATTAGTAAGTGTATAGGTTGTATGAATGATCAAATGTATTTGTAATTAAAACAAATACTAACATTAACTAAAGATAATAGTCATCGGTGGCTTGATCCGTAATCATGACGTATATATCAAGCTGTTAAATATACATATATATAGTTAAACATAAATTGTAGTATTTTACAGTGTTACCTTCACTGAATCGTGCTTTATGTCAAGGACATGGATTAGAGAAAGAGATAATTTTAAAAAATGTCTGTAATAAAAAATGTAAACTTTAGTGCTGTAAATGTCTGGACGTTTATAGTTAATTGTAATGGTTTACAAAAGTTTGTAGTAAAAAAGTTCTGAGGAAAAAACTACAACCTAAATGGAAACGTTTTAACATCATAGTATTATAATCAAGTAAAAATGTTCTTAAAAATACTAAATTTAAGTTAATGATTTAAAAAAATTAAACTATGCCTAAGGATTTCTCTGTAAAAAGCAAATATCATAATGAAAATTCACAAGTCATATCAAGTAAAACATCATTGCTTACAGTAAAAAGGTTAAAATTAAAGAGGGTGAGTAGTTGGTTTGAGGGTGAAGTCTCTAGAAAGATTAAGTATATTTTACGTGTTGCAATTAATTCGTTATTAATATAAGAAAATACTAATTCCTACAGTTGCCGGAGGCTAGGAATGGGCCTTCCCTATGGTAGACATGTAACCTTACCGTCAGTGGGTTAAAACATGGTTTTCTATTTCAACTGTACGCTTCGAGTTTATCATTATAATGAACGCTGTATGATTATTAAAGGCCCGTTTTAGTGGAACATAAGTGGATGTGTTACTTTTTTAAATTGCCAAGAATTAAATTTAAAGTTTCAAAAATATAATTGTAAACATTCATAAAAGAACATAATGTCTTATAAGAATCAACTTAGGATACATACACTAGATGACCATAAATTCATACTTGAAAAGGTGCGATATGATCTTTAATACAGGCTAAATTCTTGAAAATAAAGCCTTGTTTTGGGGGGTTTCGTGGAGCAAAATGGCCCCTTTATTAAATAAAAGTAACATTTCCCATGTATTTGTTAAACTTCAGTACTTCACTTTCACTCGTTCACCAATCATTCATTTCATTATATATTTAATTAAAATTTTTAACATTTTCTCCAATTCACAGTTGGATTTAAGTACTTCATATACCATTTGTGTCGTATCGGAGATTGAACACGGTGGATGCTTGTTGGTCGTTTGTGGAACTACTTTCAGACCGTTGTCAAACATGTTATGCATTGACATATTGCACACTGATCATAGCTATTACATCATCACTTCTGGAAAACAGACGTGCATAATCCAACTGAACATGAAAACTGAAGAATCCATTACTCCGAAAGCTTTGTCATGGAATAAAAAGAATTCAATGACATCGATTTTAAAATAATACTTTTAAAGTCTACCATAAATATAATTTTTTTCTTATATAAATATACTCATTACATTTATATTTATTGATCAATATATAAACATACTCATTGATCAATATTCGGTAATAATCAGCAATTAAATATTTTAGAAAACATATTTTCTTGTAATATTCCTTTTTATTTCTTTTAAAGCAATTCTAAAACTGTCGCACCATTATAATATATCCATCAATGTCTGTTAGGTAACAAATGTGTTAAAATATAAATTTTAAATTAACCAATCAGACACTTGGGAAGTTCTACTACACCGTAAGTCCAATATTTAATTTATTTAGTGCTATTTAAAATATCACATTGTACTTTTATAATTTACGATACGATTTGTGAATGAAAGAATTTTATATTCACCCACAAAAGACGTTTGATCATTTCAGGGAAAAAGTCGGAAAATGATTAATCAATTTGTGTAGTAATTAACAATTTCAAAGACAGTCATATATTTTATTTGACTAAACATTTATATTAATCACAAAACAAATTTATCAAAGTATAAATATAAAATACATTATCTTTCTATAAGTTATGGTTTTTACAGGGTGAGGCAGACCACTGTGCAACATGTATGGCAGGAGACTAGTTTGGTATATTTCGTATACACAAAATGTTTCCCCATAAATTGCACATTTGTACAGGACAATCTAAAACTATACGGTCATAGGTTCGAATCTAAAAAATGTGAACATTTGAGAAACAATAAATTATCGGAGATGTTTTATCAAAAGTAATTTATTGGTGAAAACAGAACTAATATATTTTAATGAGATAAAAAAAGATGGCTGTTTTTGCAAAAAGATGTGGAAATTATGGAATATCGTCCGATTTTTTTATCGTTTGATGTATGTCCACCCAGATTGCAATTTATCACTAAAAATATAATAATATATAAATAAAAGGGGAAACATTATTAAAATCCGAATTATTACACTAATATGCTACCTGACCACTTTTATAAATATTTTAATTTTGGTCCACTAATCAAAAATTTAAAGCATTTAACATTCCTATAGGTCAAAGTTTTAAATGACATTCAACCTGCTTCATGTTGTTTGATATTTGAAAGGTCTCGTTAAGACGGTCGAAGTTCATATTTAAATATTTATATTATATCTCCATCAGGTTTTTATAAATAAGAAGAAAAGTGCTTTTACTGCATTACCCCAGTTTTTTACATTACTTTGACATCCAAAACTAATATATAAATATATAATACATAAATATATAAAATATAATATATCAAATAACTGAATAACGTGAGGTCACATCTCATCCTTAGCACTCATAAAAAAATGAAAATAGTTACCACGATTTTAATATTTTGCGACAAAAAATCCTGTGTTCTTTTTATATTGTGTTAATACTCTAAATTGTTACTTTTACATCTAACACTTCACGGTTGAAGAAATCATGACGATCCACATTCACGGAATATTCTAACGATTTCTATAAATATTCAAATTCTGGTTAACTTAGACTAGTCATTTGATTTTTGTGGCGTGTAAAATTAAATAAGAAGTAGAACATCTTTAGTACATTGCTCCGCCCAATGCAACATTTAATTATTTCTGCAAAACCTGTTTGCACCAGATATCTTTTGTTCACTACTTCCTTATTGCTTTTAAGTTACTTAAAACTAGTGAATTTATTGAACTAATAGAAATAGTATTTTTAAAAAAGTAAATATTCATCATTGTCCATAAATAGTTCCCTATTTGATAAATTATAATAATCCCAGTAAATATTAAAACCAAACATCTCAAACTTCCTAATTTATACATATTAAAAACATTAATTGATATAGTAAAATAAACTAAAACTTTATGTTAAAGAATAATAGTGCTACTTTGTTTTTTATTTACTATTAGATTTTTCTTAAATCTAAAGAACATTCTTTATCATCGGGAAAGACAAGGGTCGGGAAACGATCATAATTCTTTATAAAGTGTGGACTGCACCTGATAGCCAGACCCTGGGCAAAGACCTTCCAATCAGCTTCTATGAAATTCCATCTCAACCAATTACTGGCCATCAGTCCACACACACCTAACGTTCAGAAATAGATACAAAACAAACGACCTTAGTAAACATTGTGTTTTTTAGCATACAATAACCACATTACCTGATCATTTTAGTATCTAAGAGAAAGTATTTTTTTTGTAGGCTAGGGACAATGTTAAAAAGTAGCCTTATATTAGGAAGGCTTTAAAATTCTACTGTGGAAGTACACAGTAACCATATACTCGTATTTTTTATTTTGATATGGATAAATATAGTTAAAAAATATGAACAAAATATTTATCGACAAGAAGTACTATTGAAACCCATAATATTTCAAAATCAGCCCATTAGATATTTTAAAACTATTTTTGCATTTATTACTAACAAATATATTTGTGAGTGTGTTAATAAATTGATTTGGAAAATAAAATAATATTTTAATTTTTTAATGAGATAGTTCGTTCACTTTTATTTCATTTTAATTTTGTTGTAGGTATATTCATAAAGGTAAAAGTGAATTATCTTGATTTTTGTGACGTCCAGCCTAGTGATTTCCGTGTACTGAAGGGAAACATTCCAAAGTCTGCGTATGGGCTTCACAAGAGGGGCTTGCGTAGGCTGTTTATTGGATGTAATGAAAACAGTTATTATAGATTTATTGTCATTTAACTTAGACTGAAATACATTTCAAGTTTTAAGTCTTTACTTGAACCAGATAATGAAGTTTGCCAAACCAACTAAGTCCGTTAAAACATGTTTTTATGTGAAATTTCCAAAAATAAAAAAGTCTACCTAAATGTAGTATAATTATTTGTACGAATTAACAAACACTTTATAAATTCGAGATTCTAGTTTTGAATAACGTTTTCCTCTAGAGTTATTTAATATATCCTCCATAGTTCTGATAAAGTACCTTTATGTTTTGATAGTTTATGTTCCATCATAAAAAACTATGAAACTGTTATATATCCAACATTGCTCGGAAATAAATAATTCATCAGTATCATATACAAAATGGGAAATCGATTCAAACCTATTTTACTTGATCAGTACAATTACTGCATGATTGTTTCAACGTACAATGTAAACAATCCTAAATAAATTTTATAATAACAAATAAACGTCAATACTAAATAGGTATTTAAAGTATACTCTGTTCTTACTAAAAAAAGGAAAATGGTTACAACTGAACATTATACTGTTGAAGCAATTTGACTGGAAATACCTTTTGACTCTCTTAGAAAATAAATTCATTTCACGTTCTGCTTTGAGTGTGCTGACTTGGGTTAGGTTAGGTTAGCATTAATAGTTTGATACCGTTAAGTAAGATATGTGTTTCGAAGAAATGAGGTTTATGTGGATGTGTTGTCATGTTTGTGCCTAATCTCTTGTTATATTTGTTTTCGGGTTAGGTTAGGTTAGGTTAGCATTAATAGTTTGATACCGTTAAGTAAGATATGTGTTTCGAAGAAGTGAGGTTTATGTGGAAGAGTTGTCATGTTCGTGCCTTATCTCTTGTTATATTTGTTTTTGGGTTAGGTTAGGTTAGGTTAGCATTAATAGTTTGGTACCGTTAAGTAAGATATGCGTTTCGAAGAAGTGAGGTTTTATGTGAAAGTGTTGTCATGTTTATAATTAATCTGATGTTATATTTGTTTTCGGGGTTTTTTTTAAGGCGAGAATTACTTTGCATAAATATGTGGATAACAGATGGAAATGTGAGTAGATGAAATACAAATTCTCACAGATTCGTATCAAACACCATACTTTAAAATATGGTAGAACTACGTAATCGTTCAACAACTGGTGTTGTTACACCAAAATATTACTTCTTTGTCAAACATTTCTCAATTCAAATCCTGTACTTAGAATACACGTAGGTTTCCTTGTTTGGTTACTTCGCCAATCGACGACACACTGGTGAATATGGATTGTGATTTGTTGTAATTTGTATTGATTTGATTATTTGTAATTAGATTATAAACAAATGTTGTTTTATTTACCTACTAACGAATGGATGTCCGCATATTAAGTATATCCGAGTGAAATAAAGAATCTAAAGACCATCATGGGATCGAAAACACGAATATTGGTTTGATTTCGATTAACTAACAAGCTTCATCTCAGTTACTACATCTGGACAACATCTGAACCATGTCCTCCAATCAACAAAGACGCCATTTACTTCACGGTTACTGTACTTACATATAGAAACCATTAAGTTGACGCCGGCATTCTTGGGCCTGAAAACAGAACTTATCATCGGCAATATTAATTATACTTAGCCCCAAAAAAGTTTTATGATAGCACTACGCTACTTGCTATATGATACTGAGGGAGGAAGTCCACGTATAAGTTGCGAAATTACTTTCTACTTTCGTAAAGTTACGATAAAAGGCAGGTACATTCAATTTCGACATGGCGTCCACTCAATGGTTGTTGTCGGCTTGACGAGCTTATTACTGATATCCTTAAATTTTGGAAATGTTACAAAAAACCCGTGAAATGAAGGTCAATGATGCCTGTTGTTTAGGTATAGTCAGGGCGGAGAGAAGGCAAACAATTACTGCAGAGGGTAGTTGATGATCCGTTGTAGTCTGCTATTACAGGGTAATCTGGAATGTAATGAGACCAGACTGTATAATGTACATAACCTTTAAATATTGGGCGGTAATATTCAGACATCTCCTCTGAATCTCAATGGCAAAATCACATGGGTTGTTTATAACGAAATAAGCTTTTTACAGAAAATAATATGATAATAAGTTAAGTTTATATCAGTTATTTATTAATATGGATTAGGATCAGAACCAGCATTAAGTTTTTTGACCTAGTCACTAAACAGTAAGGCAAAATGGCGCAGTGTTATAACCCGGCTACTTGGGGATAAGCTTTTGTGGAAATCGTAGGCGATAGGTTCTAAGTTCAGTCCGCACTTAGAGCAGAACGTGAAATGAATGTATTTTCTAAGAGAGTCATAAGGTATTTGCTGTCCCACTGATTCAACGGTATCAAATAATTCCTGACGTGCCAGTCAGTTTCATAATGATCATTTGTAACCATTTTCCTTTGTTAATATGAACTGAGTTAATTTTGTTATATCTATTTAACATTAATACTTGTTAGCATATAAGTTTTCTAGGATTGTTTACAGTAAAAACATTGTACATTAAAACAATTATACAGTATGTGCTGACAAAATAAATAATATTTGATTATATATTCCCAGTTTGTGTCAGATACTTACGCATGTATTTCTTCTTAGCAATGTTGCATTAAAAAAGTTCAGTAGCTGTTTAACCCACAATACATTTAAATCTTAATCACTTGATTGAGGGTTATAAAAAAATATTATTTACTGTACTTTGTTTGGATTTATATTGAGGTTGAGCATCAAATTTTGTCAGTAAACAATGTAAAAAGACAAGAAGAAAGGTCGTAACTCCTCCATCGATGGTCAAGTTCAGCAGCCACAGAGTGTTAAGATGGTGGAATATAATGGGGGGGGGGGGGAGTTAACATCCAAAGTTACATTGTTGAAGTTTAAAGTTCAAAAAGAAATATAAATCTTTTTTAAACCAATCCCCAATAGTTTGATAAATATAGTTATTAGTCATATTCTGCTTGCATTGCTTAAAACTTATATTGCTTATGAAGACAAAAAAAGGAAAAAACTGCGTTTTAGTTGAAATAGTTTGACTTAATGGCTTATTTCCTTTAATATCTTGGGGGACAGAGCCACAACAAAAGACTTTCACCTGACACGATTCTGAGCCATTTGCTTGATCTCTCCAGATCTTGCCTTTTCTTTTCATTTATTTTTCCTCAGTTCTCCTCCACGTAATTCTTGGTCTTCTACATCTTCTTCTTCCTTGTGGATTCCAATCAAGGGTTTGTTTACTGATGCTATCTTAGACTGTATTATCAGTTATTTTTTGTTACTGGCTTTGTGAAAAATCAGTTGCGATATTATAATTAATTGATGGTAATAATACAAAAGAATTCTTGACCATCGTAAACATCAGCATTTAATATATACGGGAAAAAGTCTTTACATACTCAAAATTGCATCAACTTCGAACAATATAAACCTAATTAATAAGTTGAATTGGAAGATATTCCCATTTATACGAAGCAACATTTTTAGTAAGTGACTTTAGAATGTTCGGTTAACATTCACATGTTAAGAAGACAATTTCATAGGAAAATATATATTTTGTAGATGAATAACAAATTTAATGTAGTTAAAACTGGTAATTATAATGAACTGGGTTGTAGTGATGTAGTTCATCTACTTGGGTTGTTATTGATATGGCAATTTCAGGTGGTTGGTTGTGTTATCATTCTTTGTAGAATGGACTGAGCGTCCATTCACTGGGTGATATAATCGTGGACAGTGCCTGATATCTAGATTGTCTTTGTTAGTTGGCGGCAAAGATTGATATGTTGTCTAGGAAGAGAAATTAGACTCAGTCTTGTCGGACAAATGTACCGTAGATTCCTCTATGGTTCACATTCTCAATATTTTCATACAGAATGGCTATTTTATATTAAGAAATGGGGTTTTAAAGTGTAAGTTCTCTAGGTAGTAGTGAAAACTTCATTTTACTGTAACCATATTCGTTAAAATATCACCGATTGGGTGGATCGCGCAGGAGTGTCCCCTAGTTACTAGTCAAGACAAGCGAAACACACATTTGCCTCCGGAGAATATACATTATGAAAATAAATAAAAACAAAATGTCAGATTAGCATGTAAACTTAAAAAAAAATAAATAAATAAAACGAATACAAACACATTCAATACCGTACTAATCAAGATGTAGCCTTTCTGATATAAAAAGGAAAAAAACATATCAGAATAAATATAAAAATTCAACTAAACATGAACATCATATGATCGTGAAAGTCATAGAATACGGAGGAAATATTTACGACTAGTGAAGTTATAAAGTTCCAACAAATCACTGCCGTGACTTTTGTAACCTCTTATACTGATACTTGAGAGTGAATATTTGAAATCTAAATGTTCCACCCACATAGTAGTATGTTGAAACTATTAAAACTTTACTAAATTATTATTAGTATTGAGATAAAACTGTAGTAAATACTACAAACTAAATCAATCTGTGAGTGAAAAATATTCGTGTAAAATATTGTATACAGTCAATGAGAAGTTTATAACTTAGATGTTGAGAAAATCATTATATCGAGAAAATATTCATTTAAAATTTTATGATCAATATCATCCTTGATTTAATATCCTCATAGTACCTCTATAGATAAGAACTACCAAAATAATTTTAAATATATACTTAAAACATGCTAGAGTGGTAGTTATTTTTATCGCTCGAGTTAGTTCCGTAAACTTCAATAATTGTTATTTTAAAGTTACTTTAAGTTTCGTCCTCTTTCGCTATCTTGCGAATAAAGTTTGTTAGACTCCTCTTTCTTGGATGGTCTACTTACTTCCCTCTGATAACAATGAGTAGCCTGCTTAATATATTCATCATATTATAGCTTACATAAACACATTGAATAACTTTTCTTAGTAAAGATTTTTCTTAAGGACAAATAATCAAATGATGGTTTGATAGCAGTTAGGTGGTAGAGAGTTCCGGGACACCCTGTATATAGATTTTAGACGTAAATATGAGGGACACAATGGCTGTGGAATGTTTGTGAAATCATTTGTATAGTTAGTTTACTAATGGCATTGGCGTTGATTAAACGATGAATATAAAGACATACTGGGGTGACCGGGTGGTCATGTTGATGCATTGTGTCAACGAAGTGAAGCTTAGTCATAATGTCAACAGTGTGAGGGTACGTCAAGTAGCAATAGCGTACAATGGTCATGGTGGCAGCTAAGAATTTAATTATTATAATGTGTTTCAGAACAAGGAAAATACTCTAGTCTATTGTTCTTCTGGAAGTTGGTTTATAAGGATAACTATGGTATGATGAGGAGTGAATCTTTTGGAAGTATTAAACTAACTCCATTTTTTTTTCTTAAGGTGATAAAAGTTCAATTTAATTGAGTTTTCTGTATCAATTGGAAATTTTCTAGTAATTGTTTTTGTTGTTTAATTAATTATGAGGGTTACCATCATGAAGTAAAAATAGTGTAATCTGCATATCATCAATATATAATTATTTTGCTTTTCACTCTAAATATAAATTTATTTTAAATGTTATTTAAGTACTATATGCAAGTAACTCAAATAAGGATCCCATTATTCCCATTGTTAACAAATAATCTTCTGTTTGCTTATAAAATTGTTTGTTCAAAGAAAACAAATGTTGCCTGAATATTTCTTTAAAGAGTTTTAAAAATTCAGCAGTATTAGGTTTTATTTGTTCAATTAATTTAGTGCAAGTTCAAATATTTCTTTAGTTGGAAAATTAGTAACTGATTAATGACATTAAAGGAAACCATTGTGTAATAACTTAACTATTAATATTATAATATTAATATTATAAATATTAAATATATAAAAATATAAAATTAAAAAATATATAGATATTTAATTTTTTTCAATGAAAGACTAAATACCCATTAGGGTGAATATTTAATTTTGAAATTTGTTGTTATTTTACAGCTAATGTGTAATTATGTGCTAAAGTATAATCAACTACTGGTATAATAGGAATTCTTTTTTATGAATTTTGAGTAAATACGTCATTTTAGATCAGCTAGATTTGTTATGTTCGTGGTGTCTGATACTTAAAGACGAAACTTTACTCTAAAAATTATAAATAGATAAAGTTTGTATTTTACTTACTAAAATTACTGTTGAAAATTAAATTAAAACTTATTTTTTTCACTATTTATTAGCTGCACCAACATTTTATGTTGGTGGGTGTCTTGTTTTATTGTTTTTAAATTTAATAATAAAAAAAGATTGATAGATGAGGCAACAACATATTCCATGTCTACCTCTAGGCTAGTAATATAGAATAGTGGTTATTTTGATCACTTTTATTTTTATCCACTATGTTGTAGATAGAGAATAGAGTAGGGATATATACAGACTTACTTTTTAGATGGAATCCTTTCGGATAAGACCTTAGGATATAACACGACCACCGAAGATTCTGCTTATATTTAGAAAACAAGTAGATTCAATTTTTAGTAAAGTGTACATGCATTCTCATACATAAAGCGATCCAAGATTAGGTTATCAGTAAAATACTGATTAGAATCATTTTAAACGTGATATTATTATGTTAATATAAATCCGATATTTTCTGTCATTAATAATGTTAATAGTATTTCAATTCATGTAATTTATTTCATGCCATACTACAATGATTATTGTTTTTTAACGTGTATTTTTTTTAATGATTATTGCTTGTAAATTGTTCATATATCCTTTTGTATAACAAATTTAAATATCACCACGATTATAAAGATTTCTGATTGGACATTTTTTAAATATTCACAAACATATAATAAGATAAGAAATGATTTACGTAAGATTAGAATGAAATAAAACAAAATTAACTATGCTATACGCATATTTTATTTAAATAATTTTTCTAGATTTACAGGTAATTTTTCATTAGATGCCAAAGTATGGTCAACTACTGATCTAATAGGCATTACCTTCTTATGAACTTTGGGTGAACTACATAATTTTAAAGGAGTTATAGTTACAATTAATTTACAAGTTTTTTCAATGATTCAATCATGATGTAAAAAGAAAATAAAAATTCGGCCCTTTAATGATATAATTTTTGTTTTTATTTTAAGTAACTTAATTCTAAAATAAATTCGATTTCCACATAGTATAATTAGTGTTTATAATAAATTATTATAGGTAGGCTATTAATATATTGTATTAAAATATAAATAAATTATTATATATATGAAGTACTTATAGTCGTATATTAGACATTACAAAATTATTTCAACACATACCAAATTAAATGTATACTGGTAAAAACACATATTTTCTAATAAAACTATACTTAATAAACTTACAATAAAGTTTGAACAATTTCTGTCAATGACACATCTGTTGAATACTGCAAGTTTGTGTTTAATTTTAGTACAAAAAAAAAATAAAATATTTTTAGACAGTGAAGGGATGGTAACAGTAAAAAAACAATTATTGAACCATCAGTCATATAAAGTTCGAGCCAGTAATAATTTAGTCCTTGGTAAAAAATACAAATTAGAATGTTATAAATGTTATATGTGGTTTTATTATCCTACCATAAAATCTATACTAATTAACCAACTCTGCTTATTAAGGATTTCGTTATATTGCTATATTAAAATAAGAACGATGTACTTAGTTTCCTTATGATTAATGAACCATAAATAATAATGATTCATTACAATAATGCACAATATGGTTAAAATATACGTATAATATGCGCTTATTTTAAGCTTATGTTACATATGCTGATTGCAGTGTAACATAATTTGGAGCTCTTAATTGGACAATCAGATACTTGGAGGTTAACAGATAGACAATCAGTTAATACTCTCATATAAAAAGTGCTATTAAATAAAATATATATTATTCGTCCATCCCTATTGGAAAGGTAACAAAGACAAAATAATCTGTCAGGAATGTAACGGCATTAACACGTGATTTAGGTACAGATGTGTACTGCGGGAGTTGTAATAATAAAATTGAAGGCGCTACCATATCGTACACCTGTGTTCAACATGGCAGTTTTACACTCTCGCGGACATCTCAAAGCGAAGCAACTCAAAGAAGATGTAAATAAACAATCAATCACCTTATCTTTCTTGACGTTTTTAAGCCTTTTATCAGCTTCAGTATGATGTAACGTTTTGTATTTGCTTAAAAATTGTTACCATGTATCAACATACGTCCGGAAAACTATCTATTCCTACTTCATGTATAACTTACTCTATAGTCGACACGCACGAAGGTAAGTTAAGTATGGCAATCATTATTGGTGCCGTAATGGAGTCCATTCTAGGAGCTGATTTCTAGGAGTCCATATGTCAAACTTCTATGAGGAGTCAAACTATTTCGCGAGTGTTGGAGAACAGTTAGTGAGCGCGCTGCCACCCTCCGCCGGGCCGCTGGTGGTGGACGACACAGCATACAGAGCCAGGCATGTGTTCACATTGGAGCCGGTCACCGAGAACCAGGTGGAGTGGTATGTCGCCGAGATGCGCGGCAACTCTGCCCCAGGAAACGATGAATTTTCTCCCACAGTTTTGAAAAATTATATATAACATTTAATCACACCTTTGATTCACATTATCAATATTAGTTTATATTCCGGTGTATTTCCAAATTCATTTAAAATTGCTAAAGTCATTCCACATTATAATTCTGGCGAAAAATTGACATATAGTAATTTTATGTACAGTACACTGTCCAAATGTTTGGAGAAGTGTGTAAAAAAACAATTACAAGTATACCTGGAGTCAAAACATCTACTTTCAAGTCGAAAATTTGGCTTTAGAAGTGATAAGAACTCTGCGGACGCTTTATTTATGTTAAATACAATCATAATGAATAACATTAATAAAGGCAAAAAGGATTTTGCTTGCCTTTATTGATCTAGCTAAGGCTTTTGATTCAATCGACCGGAAAAACCTTTTTCAAAAATGACTGAGCTAGGAATGATTGGAGTACCTTTGAATTGGTTTAAAAGTTATTTAAGTGACCGATGCGAAAAGGTTTGGATAAATGAAGTAAAAAGTGACACTAAGAGTTACGACTACGGAGTAGTTCAGGGAAGCAACTTCAGCCAATTGTTATTTTTAATTTACATAAATAATATAGATAAAATAAATATTACTGGAGATCTGTTTTTGTTTGCGGACGATACAGCTGTGCTGTTCCATGCTGAGACCTGGACCGATGTTTTCAAAATGGCGTTACAGAACTTAACAATGATTAAGTGGTTGATTGAGTGGTTTGATCAAAATGTCCTTACAATGAATATTAAGAAAACAAAATGTTTACCCATAGCTCTTCGCAAAGGGTCAGAACCTGCTGTGGAGCTGAGGGTGTTGGTGCACTCTTGCGATGACCCCGCTAAAGAACACTGTGACTATCAAGTCATAGAGAGAGTCGACCACTACAAGTACCTGAGTGTCATTATTGATAACCAGCTACGTTGGGAAAACATATAGATTTGTTAAAGTCTAAACTAAGAAAGTTCATATACGGTTTTAAACAATTAAGTACATTTTTAAAAACTCATGAAATTAAAACTGTATATTTTGCATACGTGCAATCCATTTTAGATACGGTATTATTTCTTGGGGAGGGGCTTTTAAATCTATAGTAGAACCGTTATCTGTTATCCAAACATCTATTTTGAAGACAGGCTTCCGTAAGATAAAAATGTTTTCATCCGACTTACTTTTTCAAGAAACAGGTGTTCTCACCATAAGATTAAAAATCTTTTAAATTTCATTTTTCACTATTCATATTTAATCTCTACTCCTATTTCACATAATTACAAAACAAGAAATGCCTTAAATGTTGGTGTCCAGGTCCTTAGAACAGTAATCTATAAACAATACGACTTCCTTCTACCTTGCAAATGTTTAGTATCGCCCCATACCGAGGGAGATAAGAGATCTACTTGGCACCGTCAGTCACAGTGTGTACAAAAAGCGTGTCTCTGCCTGGCTGTTAGAGACCAACTGTGATTACGCGGAGGACCTCCTCAAGTCAATCTACACCTGACAACACGATTACTTGACTTATTACTTTACTTTGACCTCATTACTTATATGCTTTACTTCCATAACTAATACTAAATTACTTGACTCCATCCAATGGCATCAAACCCTCACAAGTAACTAATATATATTTTAAAATTAAAAAATCGTGGCACTCACTTACTTTGTTTATTTGATTTATCTATTTTTATTTTTCACTGTTATAGGAATATGTCTTCTTTTTTAATGATTTTTTCTATGTAATAGTCAGTTTCTAACGAATTATTATTATTTTTTAGTATAGAATATACATTTTTGTTATTTATTTTTTTCTAACAATAAATTATATGTAAATACCTTTCTAAGTTTATTTTTCTGATTAAATTGTAATGTAATGTCCATTTGACTAATTTTACGCACAGGCAAAAAAAGCCTATGTAAAACTTTCTTTTCCAATATATTAAATTATTAACTTGAACCTTTGTAAACTGATAAGGGAAATAAATTGATTTTCTTTCTTTCTTTCTAAGAAGGGTTAAGCTAAAAAAATCGGCCCTATTAATTGAGAGTAGCCGGTATCCACTCAATGGTTGCCGAGTCTGGGTTGTCCATGTTAGATGGCAGTCAAGGTTAATATGTTGTGTAGGGAAGAGAACTGAGTGTCAGGCTTGTCAATTAGCTGAAAATCAGACCAACACTACGTGGTTCGGATTCCACGTAAAACTGTCGGCCCCTTAGTTGCCCTGGCTATTGGGATATTAATAAATGAGTCTTTCTAAGGAACAGTCGATCTTAGTATGTAACAATGAATACACCCGTTCATCTACACTCATTTGCTTTTCATTAAAAAAATAAAAAAATATCGGATTTTCAGATAATTTATTGTGATATATTATTCTGTAATTATGGTTAAAACTCTCGAAAATAAGAAATTATAAGCAAGACTATGAACTGAATGTATTGGCTTTCAACATACATATTTTTCAGTTTTGTATCAGTAACAGAAAACGTTAAAAAACCTCTTTACTGAATCATGTAAAATTCGTATATTTTTATGAAACAGAATTAATTAATTGTATCTCTATGAATATATAGCATGCCTTTCTATTGAAATGGAAATGCAAATATGTACGGATTTCTAAATATTTGTATATTTTAAGGAATGTCTTTGATAGAATTTGAAATTTAGTAATACGTATATAAAATAATGAAAACAGTAAAGTTTTTAGCAGAAAGGTGCAATATGAAAAGACAATTTTACTTTT
Organism: Stictocephala bisonia; assembly: GCA_035578905.1. Taxonomy (NCBI): domain Eukaryota; kingdom Metazoa; phylum Arthropoda; class Insecta; order Hemiptera; family Membracidae; genus Stictocephala; species Stictocephala bisonia. The sequence continues at coordinate 8,855,423 of JAQJVL010000003.1, forward strand.
TATAAACTTAAACAAAGAGTTAGTCTTATAAAGGTATATTTAAGTTAATTGTAAGATGAGTAAACCATGAGTTGTCGTAAAAACGTTTAGGTTTCTTTTTCATACGGTAAAATTAAGTTTCGTTTACCGATAAGTACTTGCAAAACTAGTATATTGACACTGACAGAAAAAGTCAGTTTAGTTTTGGGGATGGGATAAAAAACTTCCATTATCTGATCCATACATAACGTATTATATTAAAAGAATAAAATATATTTGGAAATTATATATTGAATTTTACGTTTCGATGATTTTTAAATTAGTATTTTAAACTTTTGTGTGTAAATTTTGTTTGATTTTAAAAATGTTGTTGTTGCTGTTATTGAATTAATTATATTTAGTATTATTGTTATAATCCACAATAATTATTACTATTATTGCTTATACAGATTCCTGATAGTTGGTCTGCTTGGATAATTTCTGTTTTAAAGAGCTTTATGTTGTTATTTATTATTATTATTATTATTGTCATGAGGCTTGAATCTTAAATGTACATACTAAGCTACATTTAAACTACAGTATGTTGAATGATTATTAATGGTATTTTAAGTCTTATCTTGTTTAATGATTATTGCTGAAAAAGAAAACTATTAAAGGAAGTACACATTGAAGATTAACATTATCTATGTAATTGATGTACGCCGTCTTTTGTACGCTGTTATAATTGCATCTTAAATTTATTACCAGCAATTTGACACACAATGGTGATAAATCTTGGCAACATTCGGTTAATTCTTTAGCTGGTTTGCGGGCTAGTCCACAATGCCTGCACAGCTGTTTGGCCCTTTTGTTCCACAGAGAAGTGCTTGGGATATTTCTGCAACTCATTGTTTTGAAGAGCTTTGTTTAAAGCATGTATTTGTTTTAATTAATCGCCTTTAATTATATTTTACTTAACAATTCAGACTATGAAGTATATAACTTTTGTAAACTCTTCTTATTACAAAATTAAAATATGTAAAACTAAACTTCAATATTCCAATAATTAATTTTATTATCAATTAGGCATTTATTTGCCAAAAACAACATCATCAGACGAAAAACAACTGGTCCAAAAAATAATATTTGCATTTTTCGAGAAAAAAACGTATATTTTAAGCAATACAGTTAAAATATTTAAATATAGTTTTCCAGGGAAATAATTTAAAAAAATGTTGTGTAAAAATAAATAATACGTATAAAATAATAAATAAACGTTTAAAGATTTGAAACAGTTAATAAAGGAGAATTTTGAAGCAGTCTAAGTTCATTGTTTACAAGATTGTTTTTGTTTTTCTTAATTTTAATGGTTTCATTTGCATCGGAATAATTATGCTTATTAACTTCTTTAATACGACAATTCTAGACAAATTGTGATTGTTTCCAATAGTATGTTTAGCTATTGCTGATTTTTCAGGTTTTTTGTACTTGAAATAATTTCGTGAAGTAACCTTGTAGACTAATTTTTAATTTTTTTTTGTCTAATATATAATTGTTCACTACAATCACAGTCTATTTCGTATATACCAAATTTTTCTTCTCTTATAATTTTCGATTTTGGATTTTGTAGAATATATTCCCATTAGTTTTTTGAAGTAAAAGTTGTATTCATTTGTGCATGTTTTTAAAATGACTTTTATATAATTTTACTTTGAGAGTTAAATGTATGGATTTCCAAACTTATTCTCTTTTGTTATTTTGGAAATATGTTGTTCGTGAGATCTATATATATTTATTCATTAAAAAAGATTTTAACGTAAATTAGTATCAGAGTGTGGTAAATTACTTTTTATTGAATATTATTAAAGACAGTTTCTATTCTAATTCCTATTTAATGCAGTTATATAAGTAATTTTATTGGCAAATTGTTAAAAAATAAACATATAAGGTTTGGAATATGTACTAAAGAAAGTTTCAACAAAAATATTATTATCAGTATTTTCAAACCCAAAATTATAACTATCTTGGATTTTGAAAAAATCTGAAAGAATGAAAAGGATGAAATCAGAAGAGTGCTTAAATATGGAAGTAGAATCGTAAACTGAAGATAACCAAATATTTTCTCCTTTTTTTAGTTTGTTATAATGACGGAATAAACACTTTTATATTCCAAATCATAATTACAAATAAAATATGATACAGAGGTAACTTAACGTGAAAATTTTGCTGAAGTATTTTAGATAACAACGTTGAGAAAATACGAGACTGTTTTAATGGAAATAGAATAATTAGTTAGAATATAGTTAAATAACCAATTACTACGAACGACAAACATTGTAGACGTTAAGAAAAAAATTAATTTAGGCCAAAATAAACAGCCTTTTTTGTTTGTGATTTTATAAAAGTTCACCCAGTTGCGACTTGTCCAATTTAGTCTCAGCTATAACCACACTATTTTAGTTGTATTTATCAAGCATTCATAGTAACGTATTTTGCAGTATTCAAGATTGTTTACTATCGTAACGACCAATATTGTAACGTATTACTTAATGAACCCACCCACCCATCCACCTGACAACCTAACGTATGGATTAATGGAACCACACACCCACTTAACCAACTACATGGATCCACCTGACCACCCCACACATACCTTGATGAACCAACCTAACATACGGCTTGATGTACCAAACTGCCCCACCTCTCGTTTCGCTTGATGGACACCCTTACCCAACTAACGTACATCTTAACGGACCCACATGCCCCACCCAACGTACGGCTTGAACCCTCCCACCCACGTACCCAACATACGACTTGATGATACCAACTGTCCACCTATCATTACGCTTTATGGACAACCCGACGCACCTGACGCACAGCTTGATGGAATCATCCACCCACCCAAATTAATGATGATGGATCCTATAATTATTTATTCATTATAGTTGACCTTCACATCGATTTCCAACCAACCCACACTTCCATACCATGTAACTTAAGCCCACCTCATTTCTTGATGGGTAATTACTGCTCAACGACTGCCAGCCTACAAATATGGGTTGAAACTAAATTTGTGAATTTATAAACAGCCCATATGGTTAAAATAAGGTATAGTTTGAAATTGTAAGATCATAAAAGGATCTTTGACGTATAAAATCGTATTAATTATATTTATTCTTTCTAATTATATTTCTTTTGCTTATTCTGCCAAAACACCAGGTATATCCGCGTTACGTCCCCCTCACGCGATGACACGTCTCTTCTGAGTCAATCCATTAGTCAGGTAGAATATCAAGGATGCATGATTGATACTATTAAGTGACACAGCCCTCAATACACTGTTATTGGCCCACCTAAGTGCTTCAATGAGCTTCGTTTGTATTCAAGTATGTGATGAGAAGTAAAACCTTACAAATTCACTTATTGTTTTATATATATTGCAGTATATTATATTGTTTTATATAGATTGCAGTATATTATATTGTTTTGTATAGATTGCAGTATATTATATTGTTTTGTATAGATTGCAGTATATTATATTGTTTTGTATAGATTGTAGTATATTATATTGTTTTGTATAGATTGTAGTATATTATCTTATTTTGTATAGATTGCAGTATATTATATTGTTTTATATAGATTGCAGTATATTATATTGTTTTGTATAGATTGTAGTATATTACATTTGTATAGATTGTAGTATATTATCTTGTTTTGTATAGATTGCAGTATATTATATTGTTTTATATATATTGCAGTATATTATATTGCTTTGTATAGATTGTAGTATATTACATTTGTATAGATTGTAGTATATTATCTTGTTTTGTATAGATTGTAGTATATTATCTTATTTTGTATAGATTGCAGTATATTATATTGTTTTATATATATTGCAGTATATTATATTGTTTTGTATAGATTGTAGTATATTACATTTGTATAGATTGTAGTATATTATCTTGTTTTGTATAGATTGTAGTATATTATCTTGTTTTGTATAGATTGCAGTATATTATATTGTTTTGTATAGATTGCAGTATATTATATTGTTTTGTATAGATTGCAGTATATTATATTGTTTTGTATAGAATGCTGTATATTATATTGTTTTATATAGAATGCAGTATATTATATTGTTTTGTATAGATTGCATTATATTAGTTCTATTTACATTATACTATATTACGTTAGTCCGTAGTAATATTGTTTTTAATAACAATAAATTACCCAAGGATACATTTTAAAGTTTTACCAATACAAAGTATAAGCAGTTTTTATGTGTAGCTAAACACAAAACAATGAAAAAAAATCAAATCCATGAATCTGTAAAATACATATTGTTTAATAGTTTTACTGGCTATAAGTCTGTTATACTCGTGAGAAAAAAGACATTTCCAACGTCTATAGGAACGTTATACTTTTTGATGCGAAAGGAATGGGAATGTATTAAAAGGGCGTTTTAGAGATGGTAAAAAGGTGTGTAGTGAAGTACTCAGCCAAATTGACAGTATCATATAAAGAGTTAGTGGGTGGGAAGGCCACCAACGTCATAAGTATGTGTGCGGGTGGGGGTTGTAATGTCAATTGTGTGGTTGAGTCTTGATAGTTCTCATTACAATTGCAATATTGGATTCTTAAATCGTCATAACAATGAATCGTATTTTCATATAAAAACCTGTCCTTATACTTTATGAATTCTGTTTGTAATTAATGGGTAAATGTATTCTTGGGAATGAAGGTTACTTAAAGAACTTGGAATTCTCATAGAAGGCTCATAGTACCTGAGTAAGACGTCTATGTGCCTACGAAAAAGACCGTTTTAAATTTGTTGGGTCTTATTCGTTATTATTCATTAGTAAGACGATAATATTATTTATCGTCAAGATATGGGCGAATATTAGAGACGAATAAGTGTGATGAGTGTAAATGAATGATTGTAGTCATTTGTACTAATCAAGGTCAACTGGTTCTCATTTACTAAGGTCTTATTTGTTATTATTCATTAGTAAGACGATAATATTATTCATTGTCATGGTATGGGCGAATATTAGGGACGAATAAGTGTGATGAGTGTAAATGAATGATTGTAGTCATTCGTACTAACTAAGGTCGACTGGTTCTCATTTACTAAGGTCTTATTTGTTATTATTCATTAGTAAGACGATAATATTATTCATTGTCATGGTATGGGCGAATATTAGGGACGAATAAGTGTGATGTGAAAATGAACGAGTGTAGACATTTGTACTAACTAAGGTCGACTGGTTCTCATTTACTAAGGTCTTATTTGTTATTATTCATTAGTAAGACGATAATATTATTCATTGTCATGGTATGGGCGAATATTAGGGACGAATAAGTGTGATGTGTAAATGAACGAGTGTAGACATTTGTACTAACTAAGGTCGACTGGTTCTCATTTACTAAGGTCTTATTTGTTATTATTCATTAGTAAGACGATAATATTATTCATTGTCATGGTATGGGCGAATATTAGGGACGAATAAGTGTGATGAGTGTAAATGAACGAGTGTAGTCATTTGTACTAACTAAGGTCGACTGGTTCTCATTTACTAAGGTCTTATTTGTTATTATTCATTAGTAAGATGATAATATTATTCATTGTCATGGTATGGGCGAATATTAGGTACGAATAAGTGTGATGAGTGTAAATGAACGAGTGTAGTCATTTGTACTAACCAAGGTCAACTGGTTCTCATTTACTAAGGTCTTATTCGTTATTATTCATTAGTAAGATGATAATATTATTTATCGTCAAGATATGGGCGAATATTAGGGACGAATAAGTGTGATGAATGTAAATGAACGAGTGTAGACATTTGTACTAACTAAGGCCGACTGGTTCTCATTTACTAAGGTCTTATTTGTTATTATTCATTAATAAGACGATAATATTATTCATTGTCATGGTATGGGCGAATATTAGGGACGAATAAGTGTGATGAATGTAAATGAACGAGTGTAGACATTTGTACTAACTAAGGCCGACTGGTTCTCATTTACTAAGGTCTTATTTGTTATTATTCATTAGTAAGACGATAATATTATTCATTGTCATGGTATGGGCAAATATTAGGGACGAATAAGTGTGATGAGTGTAAATGAACGAGTGTAGTCATTCGTACTAACCAAGGTCAACTGGTTCTCATTTACTAAGGTTTTATTTGTTATTATTCATTAGTAAGACAATAATATTATTCATTGACATGGTATGGGCGAATATTAGGGACGAATAAGTGTGATGAGTGTAAATGAACGAGTGTAGACATTTGTACTAACTAAGGTCGACTGGTTCTTATTTACTAAGGTCTTATTTGTTATTATTCATTAGTAAGACGATAATATTATTCATTGTCATGGTATGGGCGAATATTAGGGACGAATAAGTGTGATGTGTAAATGAACGAGTGTAGACATTTGTACTAACTAAGGTCGACTGGTTCTTATTTACTATGGTCTTATTTGTTATTATTCATTAGTAAGACGATAATATTATTCATTGTCATGGTATGGGCGAATATTAGGGACGAATAAGTGTGATGAGTGTAAATGAACGAGTGTAGACATTTGTACTAACTAAGGTCGACTGGTTCTCATTTACTAAGGTCTTATTTGTTATTATTCATTAGTAAGACGATAATATTATTCATTGACATGGTATGGGCGAATATTAGGGACGAATAAGTGTGATGTGTAAATGAACGAGTGTAGTCATTCGTACTAACCAAGGTCGACTGGTTCTCATTTACTATGGTCTTATTTGTTATTATTCATTAGTAAGACGATAATATTATTCATTGTCATGGTATGGGCGAATATTAGAGACGAATAAGTGTGATGAGTGTAAATGAATGATTGTAGTCATTCGTACTAACTAAGGTCGACTGGTTCTCATTTACTAAGGTCTTATTTGTTATTATTCATTAGTAAGACGATAATATTATTCATTGTCATGGTATGGGCGAATATTAGGGACGAATAAGTGTGATGAGTGTAAATGAACGAGTGTAGTCATTTGTACTAACTAAGGTCGACTGGTTCTCATTTACTAAGGTCTTATTTGTTATTATTCATTAGTAAGACGATAATATTATTCATTGTCATGGTATGGGCGAATATTAGGGACGAATAAGTGTGATGTGAAAATGAACGAGTGTAGACATTTGTACTAACTAAGGTCGACTGGTTCTCATTTACTAAGGTCTTATTTGTTATTATTCATTAGTAAGACGATAATATTATTCATTGTCATGGTATGGGCGAATATTAGGGACGAATAAGTGTGATGTGTAAATGAACGAGTGTAGACATTTGTACTAACTAAGGTCGACTGGTTCTCATTTACTAAGGTCTTATTTGTTATTATTCATTAGTAAGACGATAATATTATTCATTGTCATGGTATGGGCGAATATTAGGGACGAATAAGTGTGATGAGTGTAAATGAACGAGTGTAGTCATTTGTACTAACTAAGGTCGACTGGTTCTCATTTACTAAGGTCTTATTTGTTATTATTCATTAGTAAGACGATAATATTATTCATTGTCATGGTATGGGCGAATATTAGGTACGAATAAGTGTGATGAGTGTAAATGAACGAGTGTAGTCATTTGTACTAACCAAGGTCAACTGGTTCTCATTTACTAAGGTCTTATTCGTTATTATTCATTAGTAAGATGATAATATTATTTATCGTCAAGATATGGGCGAATATTAGGGACGAATAAGTGTGATGAATGTAAATGAACGAGTGTAGACATTTGTACTAACTAAGGCCGACTGGTTCTCATTTACTAAGGTCTTATTTGTTATTATTCATTAATAAGACGATAATATTATTCATTGTCATGGTATGGGCGAATATTAGGGACGAATAAGTGTGATGAATGTAAATGAACGAGTGTAGACATTTGTACTAACTAAGGCCGACTGGTTCTCATTTACTAAGGTCTTATTTGTTATTATTCATTAGTAAGACGATAATATTATTCATTGTCATGGTATGGGCGAATATTAGGGACGAATAAGTGTGATGAGTGTAAATGAACGAGTGTAGTCATTTGTACTAACTAAGGTCGACTGGTTCTCATTTACTAAGGTCTTATTTGTTATTATTCATTAGTAAGACGATAATATTATTCATTGTCATGGTATGGGCGAATATTAGGGACGAATAAGTGTGATGTGTAAATGAACGAGTGTAGACATTTGTACTAACTAAGGTCGACTGGTTCTTATTTACTAAGGTCTTATTTGTTATTATTCATTAGTAAGACGATAATATTATTCATTGTCATGGTATGGGCGAATATTAGGGACGAATAAGTGTGATGTGTAAATGAACGAGTGTAGACATTTGTACTAACTAAGGTCGACTGGTTCTTATTTACTATGGTCTTATTTGTTATTATTCATTAGTAAGACGATAATATTATTCATTGTCATGGTATGGGCGAATATTAGGGACGAATAAGTGTGATGAGTGTAAATGAACGAGTGTAGACATTTGTACTAACTAAGGTCGACTGGTTCTCATTTACTAAGGTCTTATTTGTTATTATTCATTAGTAAGACGATAATATTATTCATTGACATGGTATGGGCGAATATTAGGGACGAATAAGTGTGATGTGTAAATGAACGAGTGTAGTCATTCGTACTAACCAAGGTCGACTGGTTCTCATTTACTATGGTCTTATTTGTTATTATTCATTAGTAAGACGATAATATTATTCATTGTCATGGTATGGTCGAATATTAGGGACGAATAAGTGTGATGAGTGTAAATGAACGAGTGTAGACATTTGTACTAACTAAGGTCGACTGGTTCTCATTTACTAAGGTCTTATTTGTTATTATTCATTAGTAAGACGATAATATTATTCATTGTCATGGTATGGGCGAATATTAGGGACGAATAAGTGTGATGTGTAAATGAACGAGTGTAGACATTTGTACTAACTAAGGTCGACTGGTTCTTATTTACTAAGGTCTTATTTGTTATTATTCATTAGTAAGACGATAATATTATTCATTGTCATGGTATGGGCGAATATTAGGGACGAATAAGTGTGATGTGTAAATGAACGAGTGTAGACATTTGTACTAACTAAGGTCGACTGGTTCTTATTTACTATGGTCTTATTTGTTATTATTCATTAGTAAGACGATAATATTATTCATTGTCATGGTATGGGCGAATATTAGGGACGAATAAGTGTGATGAGTGTAAATGAACGAGTGTAGACATTTGTACTAACTAAGGTCGACTGGTTCTCATTTACTAAGGTCTTATTTGTTATTATTCATTAGTAAGACGATAATATTATTCATTGAAATGGTATGGGCGAATATTAGGGACGAATAAGTGTGATGTGTAAATGAACGAGTGTAGTCATTCGTACTAACCAAGGTCGACTGGTTCTCATTTACTATGGTCTTATTTGTTATTATTCATTAGTAAGACGATAATATTATTCATTGTCATGGTATGGTCGAATATTAGGGACGAATAAGTGTGATGAGTGTAAATGAACGAGTGTAGACATTTGTACTAACTAAGGTCGACTGGTTCTCAGAAATAGCTTTTTATTAATAGCCTAATAGCTAGAGCACCTAAGGGACCTACAAATTTACCAACCACGTAGTGTTCGTCTGATTTCCAGCAAACTAATAAGCCTGACAATCAATTCTTTTACCTACACATTATTTGGATCCTGGTAACCACCCAACATGGACACCCCAGACTTTTATAGTCTTCGTCAATGGCAACCATTGAGTGGACGTCATGTCAAGATATTGAGAGGACCAAGCGTAGAACCTTACGCATACAATATCCCCAACACTTTGTCTCTAAATAGGTGGGTCACAGCACTACGTCAACAGTGCTGACTTACGCGATCTTAGGTATCTTAGATACCTGAGAAACCAAGCCCTTCTACATTTGTTGGGTCATAGGTACTTGAGAAACCATAGCCCTTATACCTTTGTTGGGTCATAGATTCCTGAGAAACTGTAGCACTTCTTTCTAACTTTATTGGGTCATAGATACATACAGAATCTAGCGTACTTGTTTGGGTGGGTGGGAGAGCCTTCATCCACTGTATGTGTATAGGTGGGTGGGCGGGCCTTCATCACTGTACTTGTATGGGTAAGTGGGAAGGCCTTCATAACTGACTTGTATGGGTGGGTTGGAGGGCTTTATCCACTATCATCATAGGTGGATGAGGAGGTCATCAGTCATCAAGGCTAGCGTTCAGTTGAGAGAAGAACGCCTGCCACTGGACGATGCAATATAGGGACTGCATGCATATTGCCTAGCCTTGAGATGCTACGGCGTTCCTCCTGTTATGTGTTGTCTCCCTAGACACATACAGAAAAACAATCAGTATAGTTCTTGAAAACTAAAACTGTTCAAGTAAATGTTAAACAGAAAAGATAATGTAGCCCCTTAAGATACTATAAAGAGAGTTCGAGAACGATAAATTGCTGCTATGTCCAATATACACGATCGCAGTTCTACTACTTTCTGCAGTTTATATTCTTAAACGGTTAATGTATTAAACGTTCTACTTTATATTATTCCCAACCATGTCTTGAACGTTACATATTAAAATGATCTGTACTTGAGTTTAAGATGCACATGAAACGTATTCAATATAATGTAATTTTAAAGAATATACGAGTATAATAGAAGTAAACTGTTATTACTGACAAATTGAAATCAAAATTTTTTAATTCTTGGTTAAAGCAACGTGGTTCAGATTCCACTTTAAGACTTAGGTCCCTTAGTTGACCTGGGTATTGTGCTATTAATAAATATATCTTTATTACACTCATTCCTCTATATCATTACAAGTGGTGTCTAATTAACGAGTAATAATCACCAACCCATTTATGGGCAATGGTGAATTCTTTTTTTATTTTATTTTTTGTAGTGGAATTATAAAACAAACCTTTGAAGTGGATGAAATGGTGTATATAAACTTACATGTTTTATACAGAGTGAGTTTTATGTCCTGGCACACCTGGATATTATTGAAACGGCCTTAGATATCAATGTTAGGCCTTAACCATACCTATTATAACCATATAATCATACGGTACGGGATTTCCATTTGGGGCTCTTGCTCCCAACTTGAAAAAATTCTAAAAAGTCAAAAAAAAAAAAAAAAAGAATTATATTTAATGTCCCTCAACGACACTCATGCAAAGATCTTTTCAGAAAACACAACATTCTTACATCTCACTCACTATACGTACAGGAAGTCCTAGTTCTTACATTCAAAAAACGCGATGACTTGGAACGCATGGGAGACCTCCACGGACACAATACAAGACACAGACAGGATTTGCGCTACTTACGGCACAGAACCACTACTTTTGAAAAAAGTCCGTTGTATTCTGGTTTGAGACTTTTTAATAAATTGCCTTTAGAAATAAAAAAAAAAAAAAAAAAAAACAACAGTCACTAGCCAAATTCAAAAAAACTGATTAAATCCTTACTTGTCACACAGGTGATATATTCAGTGAAGGAATTTTTAAATCATTAGATATTATGCTACTTTATGAAATTGAATTTCATTATAAGTTATCATGAATTCCCTTGTCTAGTTTTAATATGGATTAACGAACCACCATATTTGTGAAATGTAACAAAAGAATTGTGGTAATAAAAATGCTTATTGCTTATAACAAATTCTTTTAACTTTTCAAGCTATTTAAAAATTTTCCCTCTTTTTTAAAGGGGGTAAAGGGGGGCAACTAGAAATGTTCGAATGTAAACCCCTATCATGTGACCCCTCATTTTAAAGGTAATAAAAAGAGAAATTCAATTATGCATAGTAACTAATTATTTCTCTTCGTCAATTACAGGAGCTTTTCATGGCTTGGGTATATCTTTTCCAGAATAAGTATCATTAAACCGTTGAATAATTCTTGCCATCGTAAATATCCATGTGGGATTTCATCAGTCCGGAAATACCTCATTGAATAAGTCTACAAATACACTGTAAGGTCTTATACGGTCCCCATAACTTCTCATCTTTAACACAGTAATTCTTTCAAACTCAGAATTTCCAATAATTAAAATAGAATAAGTAACACTATTCGCTAGAAAAGTAAACCTGAACTAAAATTGTAAACAGTCTAAGCTATGAACTAATACAATGCAAGTGAGTAGTACTCAAAAGAAAGTCAAAAGTAGATAGTTGAAATTGGTAAATTATGAACAAGAGACATTTCAAAGAATGTTAACTCATGTAACTAAAAACAGGACAAGAAAGTAAATGATTTTATTGATGTAATTTAATATTGTACTCTTTATAATTAAACGTAGAAACCTCTAGTTTGCATCATTAGATTAATTTTTGTATTACCTTTAAAAAGAGGGGTCACATGATAGGGGTTTAAATTTGAAAATGTGTAGTTGCTCCCTTTAGCCTCCTTTAGAAAAGGGGAGCAAAATATTCAACAGCTTGAAAAATTGAAAAAAATGTGTTATAATAGGCATGTTTAAGGTCTCACATTGATATCTCAGGCCATTTCAATAATATCCAGGTGTGCCAGGATATAACACTCACTTATTGTAAATTAGTCTTTTACTCTGTTAAATGAGGGAGACAAAGGTAGTTGGACATTTGCCATCATTACGTGAAACATAACAATCACGACGTTTCGATTTGGTAAAACCCAAACCTTTTTCAAGTGCTAAAAACTAAATTACATCTACACAAACATGTTATAAAACTACGTTCTTAAACTAATAAACTTATCTACTTTAATAATTATCTACATTTTAACCTAGATCCTAGAATGGAGTACAACACAATGAACGTCTACTAAATATAAAAAATATTAACAGGGTTAAAATAATATAGCCAATTAGGCGCTGTCAAGGTCACGATATCAACGAAAAATGTAAAACACAATAAAATTAATATTCAAATCAGACTGAAATAAGATTACATTAACTAATCATAAATATATGGTACCTGAAAAACACAATTAATTTAAAATAACATTCAACACGTACAAAAAATTATATATAATGACTCGGAAGGACTGAGACTACTATTAAAATTACATTTTAATCTGAAAAGACAACAATTATTAGGAATAAAACAATACCATAATCAAATATTACAAAAATGATGAAGTCTTACGACCCACAGTGATGATGGCGTCTAGACGTCCCAGGTACGAAGTGAGGATGATACAATCCAAATGCAGTGTCTACGAAGTTCCCTCCAAGGTGATAAAACACGGGGACTAGACAAACATACACACTACACTTCACAACAACCATACACAGACTGACGAGGTCAGGGACGTACGCTCCGAGATCGCCTAAAATGCGGTGACTCAGGTACGGGGACGGAGACTCATGGGGTGTTTAATTGTTATAGGTGCAGGTGGTGTAGGATTCTGGTTAGATGATGTCATGAGTGTATTGAACTTTTTATCAAGTGTGGTTTTAAGTAAAGGAACCCACATGGGTCTAACTTCTATGCTACTTTGACTGATTACTTGTTCATTATTTAGTTTCATAAAGGCACCTTCGATGAATTTACGTTTAAAAAAATGTGGTTCCCTGTGAAGTATTTTAGTGTTATCCCAGTTAAATCTGTGCTCATTGTTCCAGGCATGTTCAGCTAATTTAGAATGTGTAGTGTTTCCTTTTTTAATGTTATTTTTGTGTTCTTTTAGCCTAACTTCCAGTGGTCTCTTTGTTTCCCCTATGTATTTTTCATTGCATTCACAAGTAATGCAATAAACTACATTTTTGGAGGATTGCTCCTCATTCTTTGGTTTAGTTTTAGTTAAAGACTGTCTTAATGTGTTTTGTGTGTTGAATGATGTTCTGATTTTGTATTTCCTAGCTATGCGTCTGATTTTTTCTGAAAGGTTAGGCGTATATGGAATGGACATGAATGCTTTCGGCTTTTCTGTGTCAGTGGGTGTTTGTTTGCGTTTTCTTATTTGTTTGCATTTGTTTATGAGAGACTGAGGGTAGCCATTGTTTATTAGATCTTTGGAAACATTGTTTAGTTCATTGTCTAGTTTAGTTTTGTCTGAGCATATGGCTCGGGCTCTGTTAAATTAAACTGTTAATCTGTTAAGTGTTAAATTAACAGATTTAACTCTGTTAATCTGGGCTGTTAATGTTAATCTGGGCTGTTACTCTGTTAAATTAAACTTAGAGACCTCTAGTTTGCATCATTATTACCTCATTATACCAGTTGTTCCTCTTTTCCCCCTTTAGAAAAGGGGAGCAAAATGTTAAAAAATTTGAAAAGTTAAAAAATATGTTATAATAGGTAGGGTGAAGGTCTCACATTGATATCTCAGCCCGTTTACATTAATGCCAGGACTTAAAACTCACCCTGTATAGAACAAACTGGACGTTCTTTTAAAGTACACATCATAAAGAGCATGTCTCAATATCAAAATCTAGCATACAAAAGTCGACCTTTGCCGAGCATCTCTATAACGAAACTCCAAGGACATAAATAAAAACCTGGACATTTTACATAAATGTAAAAAAATCAATCAAATTAAATACTCTCGAGGAATACGAGATCTACACAGCTAAAAACAAAAACACCAATCTAATATTAAACTGAAAAGTGTAAGTGAGACAGCAATATTATTTTGATAAAATAATTGAACTAGACCAAAGAAAAAACTGTATTTAAATATGTTTAAGTTAATAGTAAGATGTGTAAACCATGAGCTGTCGTAAACGTTTATGTTTAATTTATTTGTTGACAAAATGTCTTTAGTCATTGTGTGTTACAATTTGACATTTTGTACTTTTGGATCTGAATATCCAATTTTAAACCTCGAAACTTGGAGTGGATTTTATAGAAGTGATTGACAAAGGTACTGTAACCTATTCCATAGACAATCTGTTGTTAAATAAAGTTGTTTTGTCTTATTGGGTTTTAAATTATAAATGTTGTTCCAATAGAGTAATTTATTTTATTTACTAAAATTATAACTCAAGTATTGATATTGTTAGTAGTATTATGTGTTTAATATTAGTTATATATTAATTTTAACCTTAAAAAAATCCCATTGACCCTTAAAAATATATAAAAAAAACAAAGAAAAACGGAGATTGAAACATCAAAATGGCCCAATTTTATCTAATCCTTTTTGTGTGGTTTGACGTAACGTATACGTCATGGTAATAACGTATTATTATGAACGCATACATAATAATACTGAGATACCACAACTAACAAAGATATCTTAATAATCAGTTGACCTGGCTGGTGGGTTCTGACCTTATCGCAAAATAACGGCGTCTTGCAATATAAAGTGGCTGTTCCTTGGATGGATGCCGGTGATAGGATCCTATCCTTGAACGCATACCATCTGCCTGGTCAATGGTAGTGGTTCAGAAGTCACCTTTAAGCCGTTGGTCCTCATCTAGACATCCTTTGACTTTATTTTTTTATCTTTATATTTTTGATGGCACTGTGGCTATCTAGTAGTGATATAATCCAGATTTGTAGAGTTTGTTGTTATATATATATATATATATATATATATATATATATATATATAAGATATATAATATAGAAGTCTGGGGTTTCCGTCTTGGGTTGGGGCTGAGGTTAAAATGTTGTCTATGGAGACAACTGACTATCAAGTTTATCAGATCGTATGTTCGGATTCCACGCTTAAATACGTTCATCACTTGCTTTTGGTATGAGGCCCTTTATAAGAAACAGATCATCTTAGTTATTAACATTGACGGTAATTCTCCTACACTCATCACTCTCCTTCACCTCTCACATTAACCCAAACCTTGATGATCAATAAATGAAAATAAAAATCTATTTTTTTTTTTAAGATTAAAATAAGGTTTTAAAATCTTTTCATGGATGAACAAAACCAAACCTACAATTATACTTCAGACAATGCTCACTAATACTAACCGAATTTAATGAACTAAATCTCTTTCTAAAATTATAAACATGTAATGCCACAAACATTTTGAACATATGTTTTTAGTTAATATTTTTTTAAAAAAAGGTAGTTTTTATCATAATAATGGGTATCAGATGCACTTTTAACTCACCTTATTTAAGTGTACACTTTCCTTTACTTATGTTTATTCTTTCTCATTATTCTTATTATTGTCTCTTATCAAATTCATTTTTGGATAATTTTAGTAGAACACATTTCGGTTTTTTGAAAGTCTTTCTGTTATATTTTTAAGGTTTGTCGTCTGGACATTTCTGAGATCCGCTAAGAGCTAAGCTTTAGACTCACAAGTGTGCAATGTTAGATTGTGGTTTTGCGTGATGTAGAACATAGTTCCAACAATACACCCACATATGGCAGACTCCCTTATTCTGACTATAGAATGTTTGGACCATTTTTACTAAGACATTATTTACCAAACTGATTGGCAATATTTCACAACCATTTGAACACGGTAGAACTCGGTAGGTGAATACCAGTGACTATCCGATCACAGTTTTTCAAAACATATTAAGCCTCGGACCATAAAACTTGGCAAAAATATAGGCTTAAGATCTGCACTACAAATGATTTTTAAATATTAAATTTCGAAGACCTAAAATGTAGATAATAAATAGCCGGATACCAGTCAACTAGAGATGCTTTTGACAATTTGCCATGGGAGTTTTTTTTTTTGAACAAAGTAAGTGTAGTTTTGAACCTGGGTTTTACCCATAATCAATTTACGTACTTGGAAGTCAGGTCAGATTGATTTCTCTATTTTAAAAGTCACCTACAGAAAACAGCAGCTAAACTGAGGACCATAATTAACATTGTGCAGCAACTTACTGGATCATATCATCTATAAACGTACGATACAATACGACCTACATGTTCACCCATGTGCGGTATCACTGACGCGCCCACCTTGCCATAAATGTACGGTGGTATCGACCCACCCAACCACTGACATAACGTGTATGTAAACTAACACACCCACACTGTACGTGTATGGGTGGTTGGGTCAATACTACTGTACGTGTATGGGTGGGTGGATAATCACTACTTACGTCCATGGGTGACGTTGTTCTACTGTTCAATGCCTTACACAGGTAAATATATATGTCTTGTGGTATTAACCCAGCCACCCACACACCCAAACGCATAAAGTAGAATTGGGCCCTCCTTTTTTGTTTTAACTCCTCACTTTATGGAATGTGTTGATTTTGGGGGCTTTATATCATCCCTCAGCTACTATTTACGCCACCCTGGTCTACATATTTATACTTTCTTTGTATTGGTATAAAAAAAGTCCAGGATGATATTTTGTGTGATAGCTGCAGTGCGTGGTAGGTGGTTTGAACAGCCAGTGGATTCATGTAATGGAAGCAATGAAGCTACAGATCTTAATATTCTTAATCTTTTTGATTCAGAGCTAATTGTGTCCCTGTGGATCGACTTAATTTATAGGTATATTTTACTAACAATTACTAGGTTCAAAAATGAAAGGTATGAACTGATAAGAAGATATGCAGGATGTAGAACAGAGTTAGCAACCTTTATTACATTACTGATAAGGCTATAAGGCCAATCACCAGAGTGAGGATACTTAGTTCGTTCACATAAACGGCTTATCTCGCTGGCTTCAGATAGCGCGGATTTTAAGGACACTAACAAATAAATATTTTGTTACTATACACAAAAATTATTGTGTCTGTCATATCCAGTTACTTTTAAATTTCAAGGAAGCAAAAATGACTTTGTTTTATTTTTATTTCTAATTCATACTCGAATATATGATATTTTTGCATTGTATATTATGATATAGTCTAAATAAATATTCATGATTATTTAAATAATAAAGACCAATAATAAATTCAAGATGTAATAAATATTTTACAAGTGAATCCCTTTGGTCTGAGGAAGGTGAGCGTGGTCCACCGAAATCGATCGTCATAATATTTTTGCATTTATTTTAATAGATTTGTGTAGTGTGACGTTCACTTGTAACTATAAATGTACCAACACGTATTATGCTAGTTCAAAAAACTATTAATAAATATTTGTCAAAAAGGATTTTGAAAGGGTCGTTAATATCCAACCATATTGAGCCACTTACAAGTCTAATCAAACGTTTCCTTCGATTTTATAGAAGCATACGACCTCATTGTTATATAATGTTTATCGCATTTATAATATCAAAAGATATTTTCAAATATTTTTCATTCCCCCACGGTAAATTAATAAAGTAGATTTATACTTCATATTAAATGGCATATCTTGTATTGAAAAATACGTCAATGAATAAACGTTAATATATTACAATGGACACCACACACTCACATAAAGGACATGTATAAAATAAGAGTTTAGTAAGTGGTGTAGAGTTAAACGTAAATATATTACAATGGACACCACACACTCACATAAAGGACACGTATAAAATAAGAGTTTAGTAAGTGGTGTAGAGTTAAACGTTAATATATTACAATGGACACCACACACTCACATAAAGGACACGTATAAAATAAGAGTTTAGTAAGTGGTGTAGAGTTAAACGTTAATATATTACAATGGACACCACACACTCACATAAAGGACATGTATAAAATAAGAGTTTAGTAAGTGGTGTAGAGTTAAACGTTAATATATTACAATGGACACCACACACTCACATAAAGGACATGTATAAAATAAGAGTTTAGTAGGTGGTGTAGAGTTAAACGTTAATATATTACAATGGACACCACACACTCACATAAAGGACACGTATAAAATAAGAGTTTAGTAAGTGGTGTAGAGTTAAACGTTAAAATATTACAATGGACACCACACACTCACATAAAGGACACGTATAAAATAAGAGTTTAGTAAGTGGTGTAGAGTTAAACGTTAATATATTACAATGGACACCACACACTCACATAAAGGACACGTATAAAATAAGAGTTTAGTAAGTGGTGTAGAGTTAAACGTTAATATATTACAATGGACACCACACACTCACATAAAGGACACGTATAAAATAAGAGTTTAGTAAGTGGTGTAGAGTTAAACGTTAAAATATTACAATGGACACCACACACTCACATAAAGGACATGTATAAAATAAGAGTTTAGTAGGTGGTGTAGAGTTAAACATTAATATATTACAATGGACACCACACACTCACATAAAGGACATGTATAAAATAAGAGTTTAGTAGGTGGTGTAGAGTTAAACGTTAATATATTACAATGGACACCACACACTCACATAAAGGACATGTATAAAATAAGAGTTTAGTAGGTGGTGTAGAGTTAAACGTTAATATATTACAATGGACACCACACACTCACATAAAGGACATGTATAAAATAAGAGTTTAGTAGGTGGTGTAGAGTTAAACGTTAATATATTACAATGGACACCACACACTCACATAAAGGACATGTATAAAATAAGAGTTTAGTAGGTGGTGTAGAGTTAAACGTTAATATATTACAATGGACACCACACACTCACATAAAGGACATGTATAAAATAAGAGTTTAGTAGGTGGTGTAGAGTTAAACGTTAATATATTACAATGGACACCACACACTCACATAAAGGACATGTATAAAATAAGAGTTTAGTAGGTGGTGTAGAGTTAAACGTTAATATATTACAATGGACACCACACACTCACATAAAGGACATGTATAAAATAATAGTTTAGTAGGTGGTGTAGAGTTAAACGTTAATATATTACAATGGACACCACACACTCACATAAAGGACATGTATAAAATAAGAGTTTAGTAGGTGGTGTAGAGTTAAACGTTAATATATTACAATGGACACCACACACTCACATAAAGGACATGTATAAAATAAGAGTTTAGTAGGTGGTGTAGAGTTAAACGTTAATATATTACAATGGACACCACACACTCACATAAAGGACATGTATAAAATAAGAGTTTAGTAGGTGGTGTAGAGTTAAACGTTAATATATTACAATGGACACCACACACTCACATAAAGGACATGTATAAAATAAGAGTTAATAGGTGGTGTAGAGTTAAACGTTAATATATTACAATGGACACCACACACTCACATAAAGGACATGTATAAAATAAGAGTTAATAGGTGGTGTAGAGTTAAACGTTAATATATTACAATGGACACCACACACTCACATAAAGGACATGTATAAAATAAGAGTTTAGTAAGTGGTGTAGAATTAAACGTTAATATATTACAATGGACACCACACACTCACATAAAGGACATGTATAAAATAAGAGTTTAGTAAGTGGTGCAGAATTAAACATTAATATATTACAATGGACACCACACACTCACATAAAGGACATGTATAAAATAAGAGTTTAGTAAGTGGTGTAGAATTAAACATTAATATATTACAATGGACACCACACACTCACATAAAGGACATGTATAAAATAAGAGTTTAGTAGGTGGTGTAGAGTTAAACATTAATATATTACAATGGACACCACACACTCACATAAAGGACATGTATAAAATAAGAGTTTAGTAGGTGGTGTAGAGTTAAACATTAATATATTACAATGGACACCACACACTCACATAAAGGACATGTATAAAATAAGAGTTTAGTAGGTGGTGTAGAGTTAAACATTAATATATTACAATGGACACCACACACTCACATAAAGGACATGTATAAAATAAGAGTTTAGTAGGTGGTGTAGAATTAAACATTAATATATTACAATGGACACCACACACTCACATAAAGGACATGTATAAAATAAGAGTTTAGTAGGTGGTGTAGAGTTAAACATTAATATATTACAATGGACACCACACACTCACATAAAGGACATGTATAAAATAAGAGTTTAGTAGGTGGTGTAGAGTTAAACATTAATATATTACAATGGACACCACACACTCACATAAAGGACATGTATAAAATAAGAGTTTAGTAGGTGGTGTAGAGTTAAACATTAATATATTACAATGGACACCACACACTCACATAAAGGACATGTATAAAATAATAGTTTAGTAGGTGGTGTAGAGTTAAACATTAATATATTACAATGGACACCACACACTCACATAAAGGACATGTATAAAATAAGAGTTTAGTAGGTGGTGTAGAGTTAAACATTAATATATTACAATGGACACCACACACTCACATAAAGGACATGTATAAAATAAGAGTTTAGTAGGTGGTGTAGAGTTAAACATTAATATATTACAATGGACACCACACACTCACATAAAGGACATGTATAAAATAAGAGTTTAGTAGGTGGTGTAGAGTTAAACATTAATATATTACAATGGACACCACACACTCACATAAAGGACATGTATAAAATAATAGTTTAGTAGGTGGTGTAGAGTTAAACATTAATATATTACAATGGACACCACACACTCACATAAAGGACATGTATAAAATAATAGTTTAGTAGGTGGTGTAGAGTTAAACATTAATATATTACAATGGACACCACACACTCACATAAAGGACATGTATAAAATAAGAGTTTAGTAGGTGGTGTAGAGTTAAACATTAATATATTACAATGGACACCACACACTCACATAAAGGACATGTATAAAATAATAGTTTAGTAGGTGGTGTAGAGTTAAACATTAATATATTACAATGGACACCACACACTCACATAAAGGACATGTATAAAATAAGAGTTTAGTAGGTGGTGTAGAGTTAAACATTAATATATTACAATGGACACCACACACTCACATAAAGGACATGTATAAAATAAGAGTTTAGTAGGTGGTGTAGAGTTAAACATTAATATATTACAATGGACACCACACACTCACATAAAGGACATGTATAAAATAAGAGTTTAGTAGGTGGTGTAGAGTTAAACATTAATATATTACAATGGACACCACACACTCACATAAAGGACATGTATAAAATAAGAGTTAAGTAAGTGGTGTAGAATTAAACATTAATATATTACAATGGACACCACACACTCACATAAAGGACATGTATAAAATAAGAGTTTAGTAGGTGGTGTAGAGTTAAACGTTAATATATTACAATTGACACCACACACTCACAAAAAGGACGTGTATAAAATAAGAGTTTAGTAGGTGGTGTAGAGTTAAACGTTAAATTATTATTTGCAGGATACGAAACTTACAATCAACATACAGGCACAAACCACAACTGTTTGACCCTATTGTTCCAGTCAGCGAATGCTTGAATCACTTCTGCAACTCCTCTTTGTCCCAGATAGCTTTTGTTAACTACCAACCATTTTGTTTAGTAAATTTCTCTAACTTAAGTTTCATTAGGGTAGGACTAAATTTTTAAAAATAATTATATCGCATGGTAAATAATAGTTTAAAATAATAATTGGAAAGTGATTTACATAACTATTTATATTGTTTTTCGAAAAAAGAGGCCGAACTCCTTTTTTTAACATTATTCAACCCAATCCCCAACCATTATTGATCTATGCAGGGAACTAATCACATAGTGTATAGGGAAGAACTAATACAGGACAATGTGAGTTACTGGTAAAACTTATAGTCAAGGCAGGATTAGAACCTACGCTATCTCTGTCTCAGGATCAAAGTCCTGAATCCTTAGACCACTCAACTACAGGCTCTCCCATGGTTGCCAAACTAACATTAAAAGTATACATTTAATTTTAGTTTTTTTAGGTTATGTTATGATTAAAAAGGCTGCAAACTTTAAAAAGTAACTTTAAATGTAAACATCTTAAATACTTTATTACTGTGAGTCATAACAGATCACGGAATAGATATTAACACAGTTAAAAGATATATACTAAATTAAATGGCCAGAGAAGGAATGTAACAGGTGGCAAATTAAATATAAAATTTTCCACTTAATTGCATCAACACTAAGATTTAAAAAATAAAGAAATAATAGCAGTAACATTAAACAAGTATTAAATAAAAAAGCTTTAGAAATATTTTCCTCTCACATTTTATTTCAGATCATATAAATTGAATAATGCACTGAAGTTAAAGAATCTCCATTCACATAACTAAACGCCACATTAAGTTCGAAAGACTTGACTTTTCTTGGTTTATTTATGTACTAACTTCTTAGGATTTGTGATATCAGAAAGAACAAAGTTGACTTCTCAGAGAAAGTTGTGATCTCAATATTTTGTGACTAGAGATTTTTGTACTACTCTTTTACTACGCTCAGGTTTGTCTTGACCATTCTAGGAAGCATAATTATTAGATTTAGCGAGACATCTGGATGAAGCAGTACAGTGATCACTGTATATATATATATATATATATATATATATATATATATATATATATATATATATATATATATATATGAAAGTATAACAAAGGAAAATCATCAATTTACTCTTTTATTTTACTTTAATAAATCTTAGATTTTTTCACAACAATATTCAAGTAAATATTTTATTATTACTTACTTGGTTTGAGTGAATGATAAAAGTAAACTTAAGTGATAACAGGATACACAGTTAAAATGCTTCAGTCCTAAACAACGTTCGAGCGGCCCATCACGACTGTGCGTGTATGTATGTGTGGAAGGGCCATCACGACTGTACGAGTATGGGTGGATGGGAGGGCCACCACGACTGTGCGTGTGTGAATGGGTGGATGGGAGAGCCGTACCCACATTGAAAGTTATCTGTATTAAAAGCCTTAATTGAAGTTAAAAATATTCCTCTGTAGGTTGTACCGAGTCGTTTGACCGGTACATTGGTGGTTACCTGTCGTCGTGGTTTGCCAGCCTGCCTGAGATCACTGTCCATTTGTTTACTTTCGTGGCCGTTGGTTCGGAATCTGTCGTTACGTTATTCCAGCCAAGTGGCTAAAACGGTGGCTAGCCACTTAGCCGGTTCGGGCTGGATTTCCGATGTAACCACTGGCAGTTTTCCCCGCAGCTCACGCGGTTTGAAAGTAACCACCGGACTAGTAAAGCCGTTGGACTCCAGGTTAAATGTTAGAGCCCTAAATTTGACTGGCAAAATAAACGATCTTCAACTTCATGACGGTGGTAAATTTTACTAACCGATTTACCCTTATTGGGGTTGAATGGTACGCAGTGTTGCCAAGGGCACAGCTTTGACATACGACAAACAATAATACTTTCTGATGTAAAAATCCACTTGAAGAAGCATTTCCAATTGATTTAAAAAATAATATATAAATAAAAATATATAAATAATGCGATATGAACACTCTATAAACAATGTAAACTTCAAGATCACAATATGTTTACTCACACTCAAATTCACAATATTAAACAAGTTGTAGGCAATAAAACAGGTGAATGCAATTAACTGAAACGTGAAAACAGAACAAGACATGAAATTATTACATTACATACATAAATTACAAAAATGAAGCCGTTTCCATGGTTGCAGCTGGCTTACATCGTCACGCCATTGGTTGTAGCATTATCAAACACCTCATAGTTCCACCATTGGCTGTAAGAGCACTCTGAACTCTAGTCGGGACATTCATTAAATAAAATATAATCCACCATCTTACAAAAGTTATCATACATAGCATATGTAAGAGTTTAGCGTTTTTTGTGCATTTTTGGCGTGCCGATGGATTTACTCTAGGGATAGATATGCACATAATTTAAAAACTTAAATTTATTTATATATATTAACTGAGTTAAAAATATTAAGGATGCAAGATGCGTTTACTATCCAAGCCTATTAATGGAAGACAGAAAGCCAATCACCTAAGTGAGGATGGTCAGGAAGTTCAGCTTGACAGCTTATCGCTTTAACTTTAGCCAGGACTTTAGAGAGCTTAGACATGTCCAGGTTGGATATATTTAGGCTCCGTAGTTTATTTCAATGTTGTCATAGTACTGAATTTCTACCACTTTGATACATAGATTAACTTTAAATTAAATAATGAGTTAAATTGATAATAACGATAATTGAAATTACAATACTTAACGCTATGGCAAATAATAGTGATAAAAAAATACAAAAACAGAAATATGTTTAGAATATATAATGACATTTCATTATAGAAAATCATTCTTCCAATATATTGTATATCTATGCACGTAAATTTCATTCTCCATCGTATTCCGTTTTTAAATAATCTTACAAATAATTTCAAGTTCAAAAGAGTACTATTTGGTAATAAAACAATAAATATAAGCTGCAATTCTTTTCATATTATTTCTATATGTTATAAACTATTTAACAATAACAAATTTGATTGAATTGTCAACTCACAATGACAATTATTTTAAACAGTACAAGTAAACATCACACAACAGAAATTTATTACAATATAAGCACAAAATGCACAAATATATTACAATACAAGTACAAAATGCACGAATGTAATATATTTGTACATTCGCAAAAGATTCTTTTGTGAATCTCTCTGGTCTGAGGAAGGTGAGCGTGGTTCACCGAAATCGATCACCATAATATTCGTGTATTTTGTACTTGAATTGTAATATATTTGTGCATTTTGTGCTTATATTGTAATACATTTGTGTTGTGTGACGTTTACTTGTACTGTATATATACCATCACGTATTATGCTAATTAAAAAACTAATTATTTTAAGGCAACTGCTTCGATGGCCATTCTGTTTCTTTTAAGAAATTATGTCATACATTTCGTTTGTATGTTTATAGCCATTTATAAATACTGTAATTCATATTCAGTATTTGAGATCTTATTGGACTTCTCTGGTGTAAGCACGGTACACGTAGTTTACAGAAGCAAATCTTAACATTGTAATAATTGTTTATATTAGACAAGTAACGTTAACTTGTTTTGTAATCTATATTTTTAAAGTTACTACACCGCCATGTTGTTTTACCAACAGCCATTCATCTAATATTTATTCAGATGCTAAATTAATTCTACTAACTTTTACTAATGGAAGTTTTTTTCTCAACTATATTTGTTTTATGCCTAACCAATCTTTTCAAACTCGGGTTCGAAACAACAAACAAGCACCAATTAACTAACATTAAATAATAAAATCGGCACTAGTGGCACAGTGCTGTATTTTATTTATTTTATTTACTTGCTTCATTACAGGTTGAACCCAATTACAATGAAAGCAGTACTACTAAATAAAGTGTCCATTGTGGGTCTTCGTGAAAAATACAAGAACCATAAACTATAAATCAAATCAACACTATGAACTAAATAAAGTAACAGCAAACACAACAATCAAACAAGTTAATTCAGGAAATTAAACTAAGCTACTTGTTAACAAATGCATGCCTCAAACAAAAAATATATTCATCTAAAATAACAATATAGACAAATTGAATAGATAAAAAGCCAATACAAAAAATAATTCAATAATACCAGAATAACAATAACATTAATAATATAAACAACGAATAGATATAAAGCAAATACAACAATAATTTAAATATTAAAAAATCAAAATAAAATTAATAATATAAACAAAAGAATAAATAAAAAGCAAATACAATAAATAATTCAATTATTCCAGAATCACAATAAATAATTCATGCAGTTTTTCTTATAAATTGTGATAGTATTATTGAAAATATCGATGTTATTGCCCATTATTGAGTTATATGATCTCATCATCCGCAACAGCGGCGAGGAGGAATGCATGACTGTTCGGCAATAAGGTATATTAAAAATTAATTTATTTCTACTGTTAAAATTTTGTACTCTAAAACAAATAGCACCCAGACTTGCTGCGTCGTCTAATTTTCCCCGGACCAATTTATACAAGAACATGAGTTCTAATACCCATCTCCTCAGTCTGAGACTCTCAAACCCAAACAGACGCAATAACTCATCATATGGAACTAAAAAGGTATCAATATTAAATTTATTAAAAAATGAATAACGTAAAAATCTGTTTTGTATTTTCTCCAAGCTTTCTTCATAAGTTATATGGATTGGGTTCCATATAAGTACTGAACTCTCCAATCTCGACCTAACCAAGGACTTATACAATGTTACCAAAGTTTTTAAATTTTGAAAATTTGCTCCCTGTCTAAAAATAAAGCCCAAGATTTTTTTTGATTATGTAACACACATTTTTCTATATGTAAACTGAAAGACAATTTTGAGTCTGAAAATACCCCCAGATCCTTTATTTGATTAACTCTTGAAATATTTGCCCCATTTATAAAATAATTGTAATCAGCATATTCTGACCTACAAAAGGAAACCATGAAACATTTAGAAGTATTGAAATGCATTTTATTGTCAAGGCTCCATTTAAATACGTTGTCTATATCTTCCTGTAACTTATGTGCATCATATATACTAGATATGTGCAAGAATATTTTCAAATCGTCAGAAAAAAGGAGAGCTTTTGCTGACTGTATATACTTAACTAAATCATTAATTAGAATCATGAACAAAGTTGGGCCTAGGTTAGAGCCTTGGGGACACCAGATTGTACATTAAACACAGCGGAGGAGTGCCCCTTAAAAAATACATATTGCTGTAATCCAGCTACTTAGGGCTAATTTTTGCGGAGGTAGGTGATAGAACATTTAATAACTGACACGGCGTCCTCTCAATGGTTGCCGTTGATTTGGGTTATCACCAACTCAAGAGAAGTTTGGTGTATTCTTGTTGGGTGACATTCAGAGTCCGGATTTTGTGAAAGGAAAAGAACTAAGTATCTGAGTATCCGACCAGCCTTTTGCTGAAAATCAGACCAATACTACGTGGTTTGGATTCCACGTAAAGCTATGGATCCCTTAGTTGCCATAGAAATTGGGCTATTAATAACTATGGCTCTTTCTAAGGAACAGTGGATCTCATTAACAACACTATTCTTCTACTGTCATTTGCCCTTATGTCTACAGTCCGTGTCTAAATAAATAAACTTCAAACAAATATCTGAAAAGTGATAGGTTGGTGTACTGACCCGTCCGTTTGGAAAATCTATACGGACAGACTATCTAAATATTTATATATAACTAGCTGTACCCGCCCGCTTCGCCGGTCATAATATTGAGTTTGATTTAGAACCTAATAGGTGAAATAATTCGAGCATTTTTGCTTCTTCTACCAACATTAGATTTTTTAGGAGGCATGTCATAAAAAGTAAACTGCAAAACAAATAATTATTTATTTTTTGTTTTCACGTTTCACCACATGTTTTAATTACCGAGGAAAAAAGGTTAACACCAAATACAGATCACCCGATCAAGTAAAAGTAGTGTGTGCTACACTCTCAAGGTGAAATGTAGAACTACAATAAATCAAAACATATACAGTACTGTTGTTGTGAGAACTTCAGTCTGCTTATGGCATGTGAAACTACATTAAACCACACAGTCATATGTTTTTTGTAAACAATTCAGATTCTCCATTTGAATAACATGGGATATTTAGGAGCCCGTGGGGCGGGACCCTGTGGACGGATCTGCATCAAACTTTACAGAAACCATGTCGGGAGTATACAAAACAACATCCTAAAGTTTCATGGCGATCGGTTGGATGATTTGGCAGCGCATAAGCTTTAAACATATACATTCTCTTTTATAAATATAGATTTATATATTATATATAAGTAAATATATATATGTCTAAATATGTTCCGATATCTAAAACCTAGTTAAATATCAACTCGTTAAAAATCTTTCTGTCACATGTCAATATTTTTAGTTTGTCCTGCCATGCTGATCATGGCTACACAACTGAGAACCCATTTATAAATATATTTCAAATTACCATCAAATGAACGAGATTGGAGATACTAATCATACAATAATATATAAGTAAATCAAAGAAAGAACTATCCGAAACAATGACTTTTTTAAATAGTTTTTCTAAGTGCTAGACCACTAACTGAATTAAAAAGTTTCGGAATTGAAGTTTTAATTGGTTTTAAAAGCTTTAACAGAAACTCCAAATGAACGTGGGTTAAATTAAAAGTCAGAACAATAATTAGTTTTGTTATTAAATAAAGCTTACTTTGAATTCCATTAAACTGAGTCAAAATATTTTAACTACACAATTCTAATTATATAAATTTATGGCCCCATTAAAACTCAAATGTTCACTATATCTACACTTCAGTTGTCAATGTGCACCCCCACCCCTATTAACTTACTTTATTTCAAATGGATCATTCTGTTTCCATAGTAGAAAAACAATTAACAGCCTTGTGTACGTGATAGTGGTTATGTTGGTGTTTGTTCTTTGACTATCATTTGTGGTACATTTATGTAAGTTTACTCGTAATTAATATAAATTGAAAGTCAACGTAAAATTCTCGATATGAGATTCTTTCAACTCTAAAATATTTGTCTCTTACTCATTTCAAATAAATTTGTAATTACATTCCTGAAAAACGAGTATGTTGCTAGTATATAATTTATACTAGATGTACCTGCTCGCTTCGCCGGTCATAATATTGAGTTTTGATTGTATATTGAAATTTATAGCAGCAACCTTTCACTTTACACAGTATGCAATTTAGAACAGCTGATGTTATGTATGGAGTTTACTATACATTTTACTATACAGTTTTATTTTTAATTTTAAAATTTTAGTACCACAATTTTATTCCATTTGTTTTTATTAACAGCTGTTAAGTAAATAAATCAATCAATTAATGATTTCAATTAGAATATCATGGGAGTGTTGGAGGTCAGTTGAACGGAGCCCTGAGGTCGAAGAAGAAAACTCTATCTTAGTGAGCCTCTAGGGGCCAAGACAATGTACAAAATATAAAGTCAATTGGACGTATAGTTTTGGAGAAATAGTGATGAGTGGTAAATGGCTTTTCTATATATAGATTTTAAAATTTACCGATTGAAATCAGTTTGTCTCTTAAATAAAAAATGTTCAAAGTTTAGACAAATCTCTAGTCTATTTTTAGAGGGCGCGAAGTGCGGTAATTTACTCTGAATCAATGAAATATCGTGTTTCTAGCCATGTTTAGCCATGTTCTATAACCTGGCTAAACACATGTTCATATTAAATTGTATATTTTCCCAATGAAAACAGTATGCTCTCCTAGATAACGAAGTTTCAGAATCTAGAAAAATCTGTAAGTCTACTCTTAGAGGCCGTAAATTAACCAATTTGATTTACACGCACAAATTGAAAATCCAGCTCTACTTAAGGATGAAGTAGGTAAGATAGAGCAAACAGTCAGAGGACCAAATTAGTAGATCGTCTCTAATCAGGCGCAGAAAATGATTTTAGTGTTACTGTAGAACCGTTCATTTACCCACTACAGTCCAATTAGAGAAATTCTGTTTTTGGCATTTAAAAGTGTTGGCACTAAAAAGGCTGCCATCTTCAATTTACTAAGAATATTTTCAAAATCCCTTCTTATTACACATCTAAAACATAAGACCTGTGACTCTACAGCATTTCAGTCTCGTAGGCTTAGTATTTTTTTAGTTACAGCGATGAGTGAATGAGTCAGTGGTATTTGCCTTTTATAGGTATAGATTTATATTAGAGGGCGCCCATGCACCCTCCCTGCCAACCACGTCATTCTCTCTCGTATTACTTTTGTTTTCCTTCACATTGAACACTTACATCTTTTGATTGTTAAGCTTTCTCATTCGTATGATAACAAATGCTCTAATTTGCCTGTATAGGGATATTTAATATATACATTTTTTAGCTCTTTAAAAATATATTTTAAAACACTTTCTTACTATACTGCTAGAGCCTATCAAGAATATGTTTACCAAGTTTAATTGCCCAAAGCCTTATAGCTTTCGAGAAAGTAAAGCCAATGGTGTTTGGATCTTATATTTAAGTTTATCAATATTTAGGTGATTTGTTAACTACGTAAATACTTCTAGTGCTATTTATTTATTTTAATAATATTTTGAACACTTAACTCTTTCCTTCTTTGTTAAGGGCAGTATCTACAGTAATTGTTGGTCTCAGTCTAAGAGATGTACATGGTGGGGGTTTTATATAAAAGGACACACATTTTTTATGTTATTTTGTGTATAAAACAATGCATGTCTGTCTGGGTCCTTGAATGCTTATCCTTTACGAATTATAACACCATTCACGCACCATACAACATTGGGAGTGATGGAGTTGGAATGTAAAGCGTGCAGGGGTGTCCAATTGTACGTTTATATTGTGTTAAAGAATTACAACTATTGGTCTTTGGACAACTGACTTCTTGTGTCATCCACTCCTTGTATATCTACAACAATGTTATTTATGTATGCATGTGGCAATTCTTTTCATTACATTCAACATTTAATTAGTTTTGATATTAAGATTTTATCCGTATATTGTCATACGTATTTTATCCGTATATTTTTAGTTTTTTACTTTTTAATGTTGGTCTTATGTCAGTACTTCTGGTCTGGTCTGAGGATGGTGTACATGGTTTTACAAACCCTAAAACGATTATTTGTTTACCCTTTTGTACTTATATTTAAGTAAATCTATGTTTTGTGACGTTTCAATTATTTGTATCCTATCAATTTTGAATTCTAAGCCTATAACTGGCTACTTAAACACCATAGTGGTAGTAAAACAATTCTTATGTGAGTGTGGTATCAATTTTGTAAAATATGAAGAAAGCCGGTGTGTCGATAGTTATTCAATGCCAGACTATGTACTTCTCGTTTCTGTACGATAGTCGTGGGGTTCTAGAGGCCAGCGCCAGTAATTGTATTACAGACACTGAATACAGTGATGTCACTGGTCCAATCAGTGTTGCTTCAGTAAACTCCCTGCAAGATGACAATATCAAGTTTGCAGCACTATTGAATGCCAGCTGACACGTGCAAGTTGTGTTCAGACAAGTTTTTAGTTTTAAGTTTTTATTTTGGAGTGAAATGCCAATATATTAAATATTAGTATTTCATATATGCATAATTTGTAACCACCAATATCAACTCAAACTATACTTTAATTCTTTACTTTTCAATTTATTTTTTTAGATTAATAAAAAATATTTGTTAATACGATAACTACTTTAATAAGCTCGTTTCAAAATACTTTTGTATCATCTAATCGATTTATTTGGTACAAATACGAAATTACGAGATTTAGTTTAACTTAATAACTAATTTACTTAGTTTGACATACATTTAGCCGAATAGTAAAATTTATTTGACATAACTAAGCGTCTTAGTTGTGTATAAGTCGATTTTTAATCCTTTTATGCTCATGAAATCAGAAATTTTTTATCATATTTGACACAAACTTACGCCGGACAATATTTTAGAACGTTGAGACTCCCTATTGGTCCCGAATTCAATTCTCTTATCATATGATATTCCAATATTAAACTATTTACAATTCCATTATAATACCAATACATTAACAAAAATTGAACTTTTTGTTCAGATTGAGTTAATATATAAATTGTATGTTATACCAATATTAATACAATCTCAGCTTTAAGTTTAATTTACGTTTGTAGATTAAAAAGATGCCATGTTGGAGTTATTTGTTTTTCCAGTGGTAAAATAAGATATCCAGGTTAAGTAGGAAAAGAAATAAATACAAGAACGTAACAGTCTCCGGTGATCTCTAAACCTCAGTCTCAATTATTTCACATTTCTTTCACATTGTCTTGCTAAATTTGTATTTTCAGAACAATAACCTTTTTACTTTGTTTGTTATTTCAAATTATAATTTTATGACTGAACTGCGATAATACATGTATTAAACACAAATGCATACGGAAAAACTCACGCAAATAATTTAAATAATATTGAAATAACTAATAAATACTGTAGCCTTATTAAAGCTACTATTTATTTTTGATATGTTGAACAAACTTAAATGAGAGATTAAAGTAAGACTTGTCCAGTGATAAAAATGTTTCTTTATTTATCTTCTTATAAATAAATTCAACAAATAAAATTGGTTTCTTCTACAAATAATGATAAAAACGAAAATAAAAATCTCTTCTTTTATTGACTCAATCGAACATAAATAAATTGAAACAACTCTTCTAAAATAATAAATTAAATATCTTCAGACCAGAACCTTTTTTATTTATTTAACTTTTTTAATACATTTCTTTAAATTTTTAAAACAAAAAATTCAAAATCCAAAATTCAAAATTGTATTACATTTTATAAAATAGTCTAAAACTTTCACAAAAAATTCTCTAAATTTTCTTAAAATTGTCTAAAATTGCCTCTGGGAGATGTAGCTGTCCTGGAGGTTTCGAATCCAAAATTAACCACAACAAAAGTCGTCCGGCATTCAAACAATCACTCACAAACAAACTACAGGAAAAAAATTGCCGCAAAGGTAAAGGAAAACCGAAACGGTACAAGTCAGCTTGTACACGAAAGCGGAACGAACGTGGTCCCACTCAGAAAGTTATTGGAGAACTCCCCAAACGGCCGCACGCTTCCTCCAACGGACTTACCTCCACTTTAACTCTAGAAGCTAAACCAACCAATTAGAACCCTCTAAACCAGGACATCTGAACAGGTAAGGCTCACCAAACATGTTGCCTTCAGAAAACATGTCGCATGAAATTGACAGAAAATTAACAAACGTGAAAAATACTGGTTATTTAACTATTTTATATGGGAAAAACTACTTTTTTATTTGAAAGGGAAGATTCTGAATTTTTTTCAAAATTTGGAGAATTTACATCAAAAATTTTGGAAAACAAAACAAACTCCTAAACCTCTCAGTTCTTACAAAATTTAACATTTTCTAAATACAATTTTTCTAATTTAATTATAATGCAACAATTAACAATTGTTAAAATACACAGTACATTTTATTTAAACAAAATATATTGTATAAGAGGGCAATGATTGTGGTAAAAAAAAAACCTGTTCTATATATTGCTGTAAGTTTAATTATAATAGTAGTGTGAGAGCTTGATTGATGTAAATACTTTGATCCTGTATGATAAACATCGTTATTTATGTATTTTTTTGTAAATATTTTCATAGTCCCGATTATATTATGATTTGAACTTTATTTGTTAAATTCACTAAACGTGAGATAGCGATTTCCATTAGCCTCAACGACGGAAACTCTTTTCGTCTATCTTCGATTCCTTCACATTTGTCCAACTCGTTTCTCACCGTTCTTCTTTCATATCTCCTTCAGCAGTTTTCCTTCCTATTTTATCCTTGTGAGACTTAACTAATGTTTCTATAATGCGGTTATTATTGATTCCTTCTAACTATAGAATCCCTTCCGTTTTATTTAACCATTCGTTGGATGTCAGTTGGTTGTTTTTTTACATATGCGTTTTTTCTGTATTTTCTGGACAAACTTATTGGAAAATATTATTTAACAGAAAAATAAGGATGGTTATAGCTCTTTAAAAAATCTGTGATATTAATTTATGATTTATAATGATGATATCAATTGTGAAATTACTCTCTAATTAAAAATAAATCAATGTATTTAGGGTTTACTATCTTGAATGAGAGCTAGATTTAAATAAAATAAACAATGTTGAATTAAAAAACATATACATAAAAAAAAATTAGGATTGAATAATTAAGAAAAACAAAAAAAATTATCCTTGAACCAAAACCACATTTGGGCCCACGGAAATCTTGCAACATGTCCGCCCGAGTCTTGTTTATATACCATAAACAGAAGGTGTTTTAAGCATCCCAGTTAATACTCCTGTATTTATATTCCCTTTTCTATAAAATGCTGGAGGAAGTAATTAATAAACATAAACCTTCAAAACAGAAGAAGGAATATTAAGAACTTAATATACTTTTCATCTCAAGAACTAATGTAACTAGGCAATTTATAAAATAATGTAATAGTTAATATACTCAGGAAAATACACGCCTTTATTAATCTCAGTTAAAAATGGTACACCTTTTTGTATTTTGCCTCTATCATACCCCCCAGCTAAGATACCGTATTTAAAGCAAATTAGGATAAAAAAATCGTTGTTTACAGTCTTGCCAAGTAATAAGATTAAACCATATCCAGTAAAAAATAAAAAAAAAATATATTACTATGACGTTCGATTGCAGTTGGTATATTTTTCCCACCAAATTATTACCTATATCTTGTTGGATTTTAAAGAAGCATAACTACTGTTAACCTTCCACTTCCCATCTAGCCATATGTAATAATTTTGTTATTACGTGTATTTTAGTGTATTACGATGGTTTCAGTTGAAATGTTATATACATCCACGTTTTGGATATGGATTTATTTGAGTTTTTTATTTTGCAAATTTAATGTACTTTCCATTTTCTTTTTGAATATTTATAACATTTTTGCAATATGTATTAAGATATTTCACCAAGAAAAGCTACTAGAGGTAGAGTAGTTTTTCAAGGGGGACGATTGCAACGGCATATTCTAACAGCAGCACTACACGTTTCACACGAACGACCTCGTTAAACCCTGATATTACTAAGTTTGGCCAGCAATGGAGCTTTGTGATAAGTTATTATGGTAATATTTATCCAGTTTCTGCTGAATTTGTAAAATGCAAGGAACTAAAGCATACTAAATATTCAAATGATAAATTATATTTTGTCAGCTGAAAAATTAAATGTTGTTTGAATATACCAAAGAAGAAAAAAATTATATTCCAAAGAAGAAAAAATGTGTAGTAAATAAACTATATTTATAAGTCTCCAGTATGATTCTAAAATCATCCATAGGTCTGAAACAATAAAGTTTCAGGTCTACCTATAGGTGGTGTACTCAGTCCTATAATTAGTAATATTTTTATGGATCACTTTGAAAACATAGTTTAAGAAGATTGGAAAAATATGAAATCCTTAATTTAGTTGAGGTATATTGATGATATATTTTGTGTTTGGGAATAAAATTTAACGTACAGAATGAATTTTTAACGTATATAAATAAAATAAGACCGACAGTTAATGGATACATTCCTTTTCTGGACGTTTTAATTACTAAGACAAATGAAAACAAAATTAAAACTTCTCTTTTTCACAAAATCACTTTCAGTGGACAGTATCTAAATTATAATTCAAACCATCCTCAACATGTTAAAATTTGTCTTGTACAAAGTTTATTTAAAAGGATTGATACGTTAGTCGCAGATAAGAAAGGCAAAATACTTGAAGAAAAATATACTACAGATCTTTTAATTATCCTTGAGGAATTATTATATTGATCTGAAAATATTGAAAAAGCAAAAAGAAAAAACAATAGCTTTACTGTAAATAAAAATTATGAAGAACAGAAACCTCTAACCACAGTTACGATTCCATATGCAAAAGAAATATCTGAAAAAAATCGTAAAGTCAATTCAAAATTATACATCCGAACTGTATTTAATTCGTCCAAAAATCTAAGAAGCCATTTAACTAAATTAAAACCAAAAAATAAACAACAAGAAACAAAAAATGTAATATATAACATTGATTTTCATTGCAATAAAACTTATATAGTTCAAAATTCAAAACCAATTTCAAAAAGAACAAATGAACACATTTACAATTATAAAAGAAATATGGAAAAATCAAAATTAGTTGAACATGCTATTAATGAAAAACATGATATAAATTTTAATTCTACAAGTATAATTTTAAAAGAACCCTTATGGACCGAAAGAAACCATATTGAAAGTGCATGTATGGCAGCTTTGAAAGATGAGTGTATTTCCCAACCGTCTCTAAATTTTAGTAATATATTTTCACCTTTAATTAAAGATGAAATATCATCGAAAATCGAAATCCCTAAACCATATTTTAATTCATAATAATTCTTATCAAACTTAGCCACTTAAATTTAATTTAACCAGTATTTCATG
The DNA here is from genome assembly GCA_035578905.1 of Stictocephala bisonia. Classification (NCBI taxonomy): domain Eukaryota; kingdom Metazoa; phylum Arthropoda; class Insecta; order Hemiptera; family Membracidae; genus Stictocephala; species Stictocephala bisonia. Next base: position 8,892,109 of record JAQJVL010000003.1, read on the forward strand.
TTTTACATGTGATTTTTTGTTATTTTTATTCACATGTGTTTTTTGTTTACACTGTATTTACAACTGAATATGCCTTAACCGGTGAAAGTGCTCTTGATAAAAATTTACGTTTGTGGAATTGACTAAAAAATGACTTTCTATTTACAACCAAAGCAATTCCATCAAGAATATACAGCAGAGAATATATAAATTTTTATATAAAAATCAACATTTCAACTTACTTACTACAAATTTCTAACTGATTAAATTTATCACTAGAAAAATGTGTGGTTAAAAAACATTATTTAATATCCCAGCTGTAGATGACAGTGACATCTAGTGTGGTCCTAGATTTAACACCGAGGTTTTATTACAGCAGTCAGACTGTCTGTTGTAATACAGCTGTAATACTGCTGAAACCCCAGTTTACTCTTACATAACTCAAATCCCTGCACTGCTTTTATTTCAGCAGAGAAAACATGAACATTATTACAAGCGAGTAAATTTTGTGGCGTTCGCTGGTTAGTATAAGAACTGGGTATTCTAAAAAACCTAATGATACAATTACCATATGTTATAACGTTTATCTAGTTTCAGATCAATGATAAACAAAATTTTAAACATCCCACTGAAAAAATCTGATTAGGAAGAAGAAAAAACAACAATAAAATACTGAGCTTCAACAATTGTTGACAAAATAATAAAAATAATAAAAGGAAACAAAAATAAGAAAGTTAAACAAAAAGGAAAAGAAAAAATGTATCAGTGTTCCTTATAATACAAAAATCAATAAAGCTATTAGAAAAACTTTTCAACGCAGTAAAATAAATACTCAGTGATAAAACAAAGATCAATACTTTTTCTTTAATTAACAAACTCTCTATCAAAGAAAATAAAAGTAACAAATATGAAAAATCTTGTATATATAAAATAAAATGCTCGGAATTCTTTTTACATAAGACAAACTGGATGAACATTTAATTTACGTTACAAAGAACACATACAAGCCGTAAGAATCAACAACTCAACATCAATTAAATCTAACTTTGCTGAACATATTCTCCAGTCAAATCACAGTCACCAAATACTAACGAAAATGTTAATATTTTAGAATATGACAGGAAAGGGGAAAATGAATTCCAAAGAAAGTTTACACATATACATGAACAATTATAATGAACCACAGAACATATTAAATACACAAATTAACGTGAATAATCCTATAAATGAAAAAAATAACAGAAATTAAAAAAACATAAGAATCAAAAGTAAAATTCAACTTACCCACACACTGAATTATTCATATGTTATTTTTAATTATTTTATTTTTATAATTGTTCATTTCTTATATGTTATATTATTTACACTCTGAAGATTGCCCAAGAGCCGAAACCGGTCATGTATTATTATAAAAAATGAATAAAGGGTACTCAATTATAGATATTATTCAATTTATTACACTAGTACCTGTAAATCGTGAACAAACTAACACAGTTATACGTTAAATGTAATAAATCACAGGCTAGAAATGAAATTTGTGTTGAATATGTACCTACAATAGGTTCTATTGTATACATTAAAGAACAGTTAATAATAACATGATATAAGAAACATTAATTAAAATATTACCACTTATTATTTATGAGAATGGATAAAAAGGAATATAAATGTTTAAGCCTCTTGAAGGGTGAAAAATATTTATCTATCTAAACGTAACTAAACGCTTAAATACAAGCAAGCATGCGGTCTGAGTGATAAAATAAAATGTAACAAAAACTAATTACATATATTTTGGAACATTAGAGAATAAAACAACCTCTAACCCAACTATTTTAATAGAAGATGATTGTTTAGTATAAATGTAAAGAAAACTAAATTCAGGTTTGTATGCGTTGAAGAAAATGTCCTTCCTTTGTATTTTGCCTACTTTAAAAATGATTTACTTTACACATATATAGTCTCATATAAGATATGGTATCTGCATTTATGGTTCAACTAAAAGTGGTAACTTAAAACAAATACTAAAATTACAAAAGAGGGCAATAAGAGTAATGCTTAAGCTTGATTTTAAGGAATCAGTTAGTTATCACTTTAAAAATCAAAAAAATTATGACAGTGTTTGGTTTATATGTCTATGAGCGTATACTTTATGTAAGGAAAAATGAAAACGGTAGTTTTAATGAACCTCATAGATATAACACAAGACACAAGAGAAATATTATAAAAAAACCACCATAGACTTGAATTTTACAGTAAAAAGCCAACTCATATTGGGAAAAATTTTTTGAAATACATACCAAATATCATAAATTCAGAAACAAAATTTAACATCTTTAAAACAAAACTAAAGTTACCTAATAAATGAAATGAATAAATGATTTATTTCCAAAAAAAACTACATATTATATTGTACATCTGAAACTAAAAGGAAATAAAATGGCCACTGCTTCCAGTAATGTGGCCATAGGTTAAAATAAAAACAGTACAAAAAAACAAATATACTATGTGAGTCAAGCTCTTAAATATTAACTTAAAACAGATTACGACCGCTACTGTTAGCATCTGCTATATTATACTAAAAAACAACAAGAACATAATGTAATGTTACGCATTAAAAACTAAAGAAATCATATTAAATAACAAATATGAACTAAAAGAACAAATTCAAGCAAGATTGTGTGGAAGGGGCAAAAAACACATATATTATTAGATTAAACTGAAATTCAGAAAAGAAATATCATGTTTGGTCAAAAACCAATTGAAAATAAGTCTGCAGAATGTGTTTAGAAGTGGAGTTTGTTATATATCATTAGGCAAGCAATTAAAATACTCGTATTTTGGACCCAAATACATAAAGGAATGTTTAAAAATTGATGCTCTTACTCTGGGTAATTTATATAATCCACTCACCACAGCCCTTGTGTTATAGGAAGGATTGATATTGCCTCTATTTCCACTCCTGACATAAAACAGTCTAAGGACTTTATAAATAAAAAGGTACTGTATGGGGAGAATATGGTAATGTACAAAGGAAAAGAGCTTTCTCGCTTATTCTTTCTCAATATTATTCGTAAAAAGTAATTTTGTGTTGCTCTCAGTTTGTCAATTAAGCCCCTATAAGTACCACCCCAACATACAAGCCCATACTGCAATCGAGAATGAATAATCGCAAAATAAAGAGTACACAACAATTGATTATCACAAAAATTTCTTAAATAATAAAACTTTCTAATTGAGGATCTAAGTTTTAAATGCAAATCGTCAATGTGCTTGTCAAATGTTAATTTTTCATCAAGAGTGATTCCCAGATATTTAAAAGATTTAACTTGTTTTAAAGGTTGACAGTTGCAGATATGTAAGTTGCAAGTTAAGGAATGATAAACTATTGGAAAAGGAAAGTTAAAACCAACAAAATCGAAATTAACAAATTGAGATTTGACACTGTTCACTTGCATTTTATTTTTAGAACACCATTGGCGTAATAGCAAAAGATCACGATTAATAAAATCACCCAACAAAAGAATGTTTATATCTGAATAAAATAACGCAATATCATCAGCAAAAGCACTCACACAACCTTTAAAAGGAAGTTCTAATAGGTCATTTATAAAAATGAGAAACAAGGTTGCAGATAGCACAGAACCCTGTGGCACGCCAGCTTCAATTATTATAGGGTCATTTCACTTGCTGTTTCTTTCCCACAAGAAAGCTCTTAAACCATTCAAATGCCTGACCTCTAATTCCATAGTTTTATAGCTTGCACAACAGGGTGCAGTGGTCAACAAGATCAAATGTTTTTTTAAAATCAATAAAAAGACCAGTTGATTTTAATTTTTTGTTGAAATTATTATAAATTCGTTCTTTTACTGTTAATAAAGCGTCTTCTGTAGATTTTCCTTTAGTAAAACCATATTGATTAGCATTTAAGAAATTTAAATTGTTTAAGTACTTTATAAGTCTAGTTAACATTAGCTTCTCAAACAATTTAGAAAAAACTGATAATAAAGTAATTGGCCTCAGATTGTCCAATTTATAAGAATTTGCTTTTTTTTAAATTGGTACAACGATACCCCTTTTCAAAATTTCAGGGAAAATACCACCATAAAAGCTCTTATTGATTATGAAAACTAATGCCGGTGCAATTTCATTAATTATATGTTTCAGAAGAATGACATTTATAAGATCAAAACCAGTAGACTTTTTGTTTTTTAAAGATTTTACAACTAATTTTATTTCGTCAACAGACGTAGGTGACAAAAACAGTGAATTAGGGAAAGAACGTAAAGGAGGAAGCAATTGGCTATCGACAGACACTGACCTTGGCCGTTCGGACTGAACAGCGATAAGATGTTTGTTGATAAGCTGGGCAATGTCAAATGGTTCTGTGACAATAGACTCGTTATCTAGTTGAATGTGGCTAATACTGTTGCCCCTTCCACTTCCAGTCAACTCGTTTATAACTTTCCATTGTTGAGAAATATCTCCTTTACAACTTTCAAACTTACCCGAATAATACAGATTTTTAGTTACATCAATTTTAAGTTTTAAATTTAAACAATATCTATTGAAAAAGTTTAAGAAATTAACATCATAAGGTCTTCTTTTCGATATTTTGTACAGTTTTTTCTTACGATTAATTTTATTCAGAATGTGCTTAGTAATCCAAGGACTTCTAGACTTAGATTTGTTCCATTTCCTATTACTTAAAACAGCTTTTTTACTTTTATCTAAGGCTTTATTCAATATGTCATAAAATAATAAAAACAGTCGTTAACATTTATTGCATTATACTAGATAATATCCCAATTTGTTCCACTTAAATTGACTTTAGCTAATTCGTAATCGACAACAAATTTATCCTGCTCAATAGGAGAATCAGAGTTTATGTTTTTGCATGGACAAAACTTTAGACCCAGAAAACAATGATCAGTAATACCCTCATCGAACACTGCACTTTCAAAAAACTGCAAACATCTACTCTTTATAAAAATATGATCAATACCTGTTTTTGAACAGTTAGTTATTCTAGTTGGTTCATTAATAAATGATACAAAGCCGTAATTAATAAGTAAATTAATATAGTTGTTTGAAACATTATTACTTTGTAATATGTTAATATTGACATCTCCAACAATTAAAATATTATTTTTTATGTTATTAAGTAATTCATCTAGTTCTGTTATAAATATGTTTTAGGAAATGCTTTGCAGTCTATATATACAAATCAACGAAAAATAATAGTGTTTAATTAATACTTAATAATAAACTGTCGGCGGAAGTCATATTTTGAGTGAAGCTTATTTCACTACAATTTATTGACTTTAGCACGTAACAAATGACTCCACCAGCTCTATAAGTATTATTACAAGCTGAAAATACATTATAATCAGGAATATTGAACGATAACTTCATCATTTGTAATCCATGTTTTAGTTAAAATGATAAAATGAACTCGATACTTAATATTATGTAATTCTAATAATAGACTATTGAAGTTTTTCCTCATACTTCTTATGTTTGTATACAGAAAATTATATGTAAGCCCTTTACTCTTGACAGGGGGAACAAAAAAATCTTTTAATGTTGTTTCAGAAAGAGAAATAGAACCATTTGGCATTTAATAGATAAGATATTTACTTCAGTTTATCAAGATCTGTCAGATTATTAATTCTAATACATTTTTCCCCCTGTCGCTTTCTAGCAAAGAAGTTACCTTCACGACACCATGCATGATCATATCATACCTCTCTGCATCTGGATTTCAACTTAGCAAGGAAGATCTTATTTTCCGGTGACAAGTGTTCATTTACATAGACATTCTGCTGGGGAAAGACGGAGTTGATGCTCTGGGCTGTCAGAGGTGTTCCCTTTCTTTCTCTGAATTTATTGAGCCAGGTGTCTCTTGACGTCCTCTTCAGAAACTGCACTAGGTGGTGACCTATACTTCCTAAGATATGAACTCTATGGGCCGCTGTAATTTCATCAATCTTCACTTCGACCCCCAGGGCAGCTCCGACGTCTTGAACTATCTGCGTTCTGAAATCTGTCTTTGTATAGTCTACAAAAACTTCATGATCAGTGATTTTCTTAATAATTTTAGCAAATACCTTATCTTAGCAAATCTATAACTTTATTTATTTATTTTACTGAAATTGTTGTTAAATAGTTATCTGTGTGATTTGACAGTAATAATTGTACTTGTTGACTTGCCATACTTGTTGACCTTTTTTGGATAACAGGGAGCCCGACATAAAAACTGTACACTAGTTTATTAACTTTAAAATTATATATAATATTTGACGCTATTCAATGTTTTATGTTGTACATGACTGTGAATTATCACTTATTTACGTGTTTATACTTACAAATATTGTAAGCGGAAACATTTTAGATAATCGTTCCTTAATATTAAGTTTTGTCAGTGTAGTGTAAATACACATTATTACTGTGGAAATTATTCAACTTACTGTGGTTATATTCAACAATAAATTAACCGGTTGTGTAACAGGGATAATAGAAATGAGGTTTGTTGTACTAAATGTGTTGTTAGAATTGAATCGAATTAAATATTAAATAAAGGTAATCTGTATTTAATAAATTGACTGAATTCAAAACGAGAATGTTGAACCAAATTGTTGTAAGTAAACAAGGTAAACTTTACAGAATTGATTTAAATTGCTGAACAATCAGACGGATTGACAGTTCCTTAGGAAAAGTTACTAAAAATATAATGATAGCCATGGTGACTAAGGGACTTCAACTTAGCATGGAATCCCAACCATGTATTGTCTTATTTTCTCAACTCTCCTTTCCACTGCACTAATATTCGAGCAACCATCCGATATGAACCTACAGTACTAGACTTGTCTAGTTGTGTCCACGTTGATGGCAACCATTAGGTGGACGTCATGTTGGTATTCACATAAATGAAAATGACACACACCACCCACATCACTTAGACCCCAAGTAACTGGGTTCCAGCACTAAGCAACAAAGTCAACAATATAATGGGTACCATTAACACCACTTAGACCCCCAAGTAACTGGGTTCCAGCACTAAGCCATAGAGTCAACAATATAATAGGTATCATTAACATCACTTAGACCCCAAGTAACTTGGTTCCAGCACTAAGCCACAGAGTCAACAATATAATGGGTACCATTAACACCACTTAGACCCCAAGTAACTGGGTTACAGCACTAAGCCACAGAGTCAACAATAATTATAATGGGTACCATTAACACCACTTAGACCCCAAGTAACTGGGTTACAGCACTAAGCCACAGAGTCAACAATAATTATAATGGGTACCATTAACACCACTTAGACCCCAAGTAACTGGGTTCCAGCACTAAGGGTACCATTAACATTATTTAGTTACCCTACTAAATAAACGTAAATAACAAATATCTTGTAAACATTTGCTTGTACCGTATATATAAATTTTATTTAATTAAAATAATAATACTAATAGAATTTTTAACCTTTAATTATATCATGACCCGACTCTGCTGTATATCATAAAATTGAATTGATAAAAAACTGGGAAAAAATGTTATTTTAGATATGAATATTTATTGATATTTACAGGTGATTCACATCACTGGAAAAAACCATTAGAGACAAGAAAACATGCAGACATATTAGATTATAATGTATGATTTCTAAAATCCTTTGATGTAAATAATTCATGTACTGGATGTTCTAAAAGTTTTTGATCTTCGTTATAATTTCTTTATTAGTTAATGTAGAAGTATGAACTTTAGCTTTTCGTCATTGGTTTCCTATACTTTGACACATTTTTCAATTATTTTGCTTGACGGGAGACGTCCCATGGACAACGTCGTGACAACTTTACATCTATGTATATGTTGCCTATGTCGAGTAGCACCACGTTTTAAAGGAATTTGGTTTTAGAATACAATGCCGTAAATGCGACCCCAACATTTTCACTCATTAAAAAATGGTGGCCCTTACAAATTTTGTTTTAAGAAAGCTAAACATTAAAGATGCAACGTTTATTTTCTCTTTTCTTCAAGGAATAAAATGAACCAGCAGAAATAATAAAAGTGTTTATTTTTTCACTTAGTAAGATGGTTTTGGACACCGGCTACGTCGAGGAAACTATCCCAAGTAAAACCATTAACAAAAATAAAAACTTGAAAGGGCTGCCATTTTTGACTGAGGTGAATCTTCTGAAGTCGCATTTCAGCTTTGCATTTAAAAACCAAATGCCATTAAAATGAGGTGTTACTAAAACTAGGCTTACATTTAAAGTTGTCACGACTGCCTCCACAGGACGTCCCCCTTTAGGCGAAATGACTGAAAAATGTGTCATTACGTTGGAAACAATACCATTGACGACACATTAAAGTTTTATAGTTCTACATTTACTAATAAAGAAATTATAACGAAGTTCTAAGACTTTTGGGACACCTGGTATATTTAATTATTATTGTATTCTATAGTTCAATAAACTATTGATTCATTTTAATGAACGACTGTTCTTTAACAATTAATAAGATAGTGAAGGCATTAAATGTTGATACGGGAGGGTCTTTTCTCTTCTCACGGAAGTTATTCAACCATTTAATTCAATTACTGCTATTTAATTTTATTTTCAACCATCTTTATAATTGCTATAAATTATATATTTAAAAGTTTTAGTAATATTGCATGTTTCTTTGACCATTAAAGAGTAACAATAGTTTACAGTTACTTTTAAAGATATTTATCTTAGTTAATATCTACATTAATTGATTGTATATTTGATTTAACTCAAAATAATGCATAGTTATTTTAATTTATTATAATCATTACATCAACGATTATCATAAAACTACAAAACACTGAATATATCGTAATGTCTGTAGGTTCACTGGGTCAATTATCAAAATAATGAAATAAATAATTCCGAGTGTACACTAACTAGTTTGAAGTGTAATTTTCATCAAAACTATCAGTTACTTTATACAATGGAAAGTTTTTTTCTTCTTGTGAAACAATTCCATCACAAGGCATCTGTGTTGAGTCTGTGTAAACGTACCTTTGGAATGTAAAATCAGGTGGCTTCACCAGTCCTCGCAACACATAATAATATTGTTGTAAATAGTATTGTTTATGTAAGATTCTGGCCATCAGAGTCAGATAAACTGATGTATGAGAGTTCTATAATCAGGAGTTATTAACATTTTACACGTGCTAATAGTTGAAAGTTAAAGATCGTCTCTTTTACCTGCCGAAGATATGGGGACCAAGGGCGTAACGTGACTTCCGAACACGGGAGTGACAGGGCAAAAACAGTTGGTGATCACATCGGGAATCGAACCCGGGCCAATTACGTAGAAAGCCTCTGGCTTAGTTTATCTACGGCCGTCCTTAACCATTACACCAATAACTAAATATTTATCGTTATCATCAATAATGTTATATTTTGTAATGATATTGAACATTGATAATCTAGTGTTAAAGATAATAGTTTTGTATTTTACAGCACTTAAAAACTATTATAGTTCTGATATACAATATTATAACAGCTGACTATATTCTTATTAGTTTTTTATACACTTTACGTCATACAGCAAACATGTCTTATGACAAATGCTAATTTATGTGTAGTAGAACTGATTATTACACTTTACCTAACCTAACCTAAAATATTATAAGTTTCAACAATTGAAGTAATTTATGTATGAAACGAGTTTAAAATAAATGAGATGAATGTACACTGTAAATAATTGTTACGCCTAAATCTTTTACCTGAATTTTACTATTAAATCAGTTAAATCAAATAAATTACTAGGTTCGGTACCATTTAGCATATTAATTTCAGTATACACTTACATTTTTACTTATCATTTTACTTATAAAGACAAGTGTAATTCATCTTCTTTAGGTCATAAACTATTTTCAATAAATATCAAAACTTATGTCGTAATTTACATCGAAACAAAACCATTCTCGTTACAAATGTAATAATTATCTAAAATTATTCAGTAGATCTAGTGGGTAATATTTTTATTATATTGTGATTTATTGGATTCAGCAAATAATAATACAATTTAACACCATACTGAGATGTAAGATTACATAACTATATTTAAATTACTGTGTTGAAGTAGAGTGGTCTCTGTTGGCTGATACAAATTTGAAGTAAGAATGAATGTACTCGTAATAAAGTTGTGTGAATAGTAATTATTAAGGCAGTTATCCGTTATGTCTTATCAGCTATTTGATAGTATGTGGGCTGGTATTTGATTTCATATGTACATGTAATAATAGTTTGCTTATTTAGTTCGTTTTGTGGAATATTTAAATAGTATTCTATATTTTGTAAATGTATTTAGCGTTGTAAATGTATTGTACTAGCGTTTTTATTAAAATTGTAAATGGTTATAATGGTTGGGACAATAAATAAAATAATGACATGCATAGTTCTATATATCCACCAGTAGGACTACTGCAATTACATAATTGCTGATTAATTTTATTGTTTGAAAAAAATAGAAATCACTTTATGTAAATTTCGTAGTTGAAATTATGAAGTCGTGTATGTTTTTAATGAAAAGGTCGCAAGAGCTCAAGACATATTTGTGTTTGTGTCTTTTTTATGTAAGTTTTCTTCAAATAGTATGCCGTAGTTTTAAGGAAATTACGTATAAACTTTGTTCGCCATACTCAAGGCGGCAGCACTTGGAGGACTTGAAGGACTCGTGAAGAAGCGTAAAGTACAGCACAGCTGTAATTAGTGGAAGAAAACTAACTACACTGTAACGTCATAGCCCTTCTTGACTACATAATGTATGCAAATCGACTGTTTTGTTACGAGTCTTCTTAATAAATTATAGTCTACTTAGTAATATAATTTATTATAATTTTATTATAATAAATTATATTATGTTGTTATTTATTATAAATTATTATAATAAATAACAACATATTACTAAAAATTGGAAAAATACATTTTATAAAATAAAAACTAAATCATCACTTTGTGAAATTAATACTGGAATCAGGAGATATTTTTTCTAGAGATAGTGTTTGAATATTGAATCAATGACAGGCTTTAATTCGAATGGGAATAACATAATTTTTTTTCTTGATCATAACGAGTCATAATAAAGGTACATAATACCAACATTTAAAATATATTTACAAACATGTATAAACCTTATAAAATGGACATGACATTTGTTAAGAAGAAAATAAAAATAAATGAAACATGTACAGTTTTACACGCTGTTATAATACAATAACATGACCATGTTATTGTATACTATTTAATTTCCTCTTAGGTATATTTATATTACGAGATTTAATTTTTATTGTTATAAGCAATCCTTAAATATCTTATTAATAGGCATTATACAATATATTCTATTATAATATAAATATGTGCAGTAAATAAACAAAATCAATAATTAATTACTGCATATAACGATAAAAATATAGTAGAGTACTAGTGTCGTTGAAATGTGTTATTACAAGGTAAAATAAAAATTTTAAACTGAATAGCTCGTGTTGAAATAATTAACCACTTTCCCGTTGTAAGTTTCGGTGAAGAACATGATAAACTGGCTTTTCAAAATACATGGTAAGATTAAATAATACAAATATTTAATTTATTTGAGATCAGTAGATGAATTGAAAGATATACAAGGTAGAAACAAAGTCCTGATAAAGGTTAATATTTTCTTAACCGTTCTAAGTAAAGCAACCAAAAAATAAACAAGATTTAAAATTAGAATTTTTGCCGCAAATGTTCAAATTGGATTTGCTAAGGACGGCCCATTAGGAATCTAAAGAAAATCTTTAATGCAGCTTATGATAAAATGTATATCAAATTGAAGTTCTTTGTGAGTAGAATGTAATGCCGTAAATTTTATCTCTAATGAACAACCAGGCAAAATATAGTAACAGTTTGAAATTTGTCAAATATATGACATTAATTTTCTGACATTTTGCAGAGAATAGCTCTTTTGATATTAGATTTGTGAAATTATGTTCTAATAATAGGTTCATCTAACCTGATGTAAATTTAACCTATGAATTAATTTAAAATGTCCCTCTTACTCCAGGTGACCATCCCACAGGAATCACAACAGCCACTTGACATGTCTTATTAATAGATTTTTGTAAACTGTTAACATCATAAAGTTTTTTTGTATTTGAAGTTGTTGAATTATGTTTTAACTATCCCACAGTTTTATAATGCTTAGCCAGTGTCAATCTGATATTCAATCGAACGGCTGTGATTTATAAGTTAGTGGTCCAGTTAGTTAAGATGAGATTTAAGGCATTGTGTTCTATTAATAAAGACCTTGCCTTTTAATTTGATATGCTTAATTGCATAGGCTTACATTAAAGATTTTATGTGTATTCCAAGTGAGCCATCCCCAGGAAGGGATATGAATTATTCAGTTGCACCAACATGTACAATTTTATATCTTGTTTTTGATTGCTGAGTTTCAATGCTTTATCTGAAACGGTTCAGAAAATATTAAGCTGCATCAGGAATTTTTTCCATTCTGTACGTTTAATGCGCGCAACACTTTCTGATATGTGAAACTCAACGAATATTTACGTGCAACTAGTAAGGTTAAAAGTCGAATGTAAACACAGCTATAACATGTAAGCCCAGATCGACACCTCAAGACGCAAAATGTAGAACTTATGCATCATTTTTCTGCAGTTTCAAGGAGATTTAGGATTAATTAATTTCCATTCAATAAGTGTTCATAAGTGCTTTAGTTCAGGAGAACGTCTGCCGACAGTTCATTGTACTGTTTTCAAAGGTGCCAGTGCTAAGGGATTGGTCGTTTTTTTCATGTAGAGGATGAAATTTAAACAATGTTTCCAAAGATCTAATAAACAATGGCTACCCTCAGTCTCTCATAAACAAATGCAAACAAATAAGAAAACGCAAACAAACACCCACTGACACAGAAAAGCCGAAAGCATTCATGTTCATTCCATATACGCCTAACCTTTCAGAAAAAATCAGACGCATAGCTAGGAAATACAAAATCAGAACATCATTCAACACACAAAACACATTAAGACAATCTTTAACTAAAACTAAACCAAAGAATGAGGAGCAATCCTCCAAAAATGTAGTTTATTGCATTACTTGTGAATGCAATGAAAAATACATAGGGGAAACAAAGAGACCACTGGAAGTTAGGCTAAAAGAACACAAAAATAACATTAAAAAAGGAAACACTACACATTCTAAATTAGCTGAACATGCCTGGAACAATGAGCACAGATTTAACTAGGATAACACTAAAATACTTCACAGGGAACCACATTTTTAAACGTAAATTCATCGAAGGTGCCTTCATGAAACTAAATAATGAACAAGTAATCAGTCAAAGTAGCATAGAAGTTAGACCCATGTGGGTTCCTTTACTTAAAAACACACTTGATAAAAAGTTCAATACACTCATGACATCATCTAACCAGAATCCTACACCACCTGCACCTATAACAATTAAACACCCCATGAGTCTCCGTCCCCGTACCTGAGTCACCGCATTTTTGGCGATCTCGGAGCGTACGTCCCTGACCTCGTCAGTCTGTGTATGGTTGTTGTGAAGTGTAGTGTGTATGTTTGTCTAGTCCCCGTGTTTTATCACCTTGGAGGGAACATCGTAGACACTGCATTTGGATTGTATCATCCTCACTTCGTACCTGGGACGTCTAGACGCCATCGTCACTGCGGGTCGTAAGACTTCATCATTTTTGTAATATTTGATTATGGTATTGTTTTATTCATAATTATTGTCTTTTCAGGTTAAAATGTAATTTTAATAGTAGTCTCAGTCCTTCCGAGCCATATATATATATAATTTGTTGTGCGTGTTGAATGTTATTTTAAATTAATTGTGTTTTTCAGGTACCATATATTTATGATTAGTTAATGTAATCTTATTTCAGTCTGATTTGAATATTAATTTTATTGTGTTTTAAATTTTTCGTTGATATTGTGACCTTGACAGCGCCTATTTGGCTATATTAATTTAACCCTGTTAATATTTTTTTATATTTAGTAGAAGTTCATTTTGTTGTACTCCATTCTAGGATCTAGGTTAAAATGTAGATAATTATTAAAGTAGATAAGTTTATTAGTTTAAGAACGTAGTTTTATAACATGTTTGTGTAGATGTAATTTAGTTTTTAGCACTTGAAAAAGGTTTGGGTTTTACCAAATCGAAACGTCGTGATTGTTATTTTTCACGTAATGATGGCAAATGTCCAACTACCTTTGTCCCCCTCATGAAATTTATAATGATTTGTATTGCAACACTTTGTTTAAACTGTTGGTAAGCTTGTTATAGTTAACCTATAATTAAACGTTGACTATGCGTATAGGTAAAATAAAAAAATATAGGTAACATACAGGGTGTAACCAATAAGTTGTCCTACGTATTTTTTCGATTCTACACCTAATTTAGAGTAGAAAATAAAGTGTTATCGAATTTCACACCGTTTAGTGTCTATCTGTCTGCATGTGTTTTCGTAAAAAAATAATAACTCAAGAACGATTTGACTGACTGACTTGAAATTTCTCACAACTCTTTAACTTAACATTACTAAAGAGTATTAAAATAGCCATTGAGCTGTCTTTAGTCGTTTCATAATAGTGGTATTTTAAAATATTCAAATGAACATATCTTGTTAACGGTTAGGTCTGTCAATTTTACAAAAAAATAAGTTTTACCTAGTTTAATCATAAATATATTAGTACCTTAATTAAAGCTGTAGCCAAATTATTAGTGGAGGTTTGGTAAACAGTGTATTTTACTGCAAGCACTTGCAGCATAAAAATAATGCTGTAACAAAAACAAATAAAATATTAATTGTATTAAACACTATAGTTTGTTTTTTACCAAAAGGATTTCTAACGAAATACACAGAAAATATTTTCTGACATGGATTATTTATATTATAGTTAAACATTGACGAAACTAAAAAAAGTGTAATAATAAATTATTTGTGAAAATTACGATGTATGTAAAGCATTATTCTTATTTGAATGTTTGCTAAACATCCATCATGGAATACTTAATAATTTAAATGTTCACTTAAAGTTAGATGCTGATAAGTTATAGATTTTTAAAGTATTTATTGACTCTCTACCACATTGTGAAATATAAATTATTACATTTGTCATTAAACTTGTTTCTATTATTAAACTTTTAATTAAATATCCATTAATAATGATGACGTTAAGTCATTTTTTATATTATAAAGTATTAAGAATATTAACAATGATATGCTTTAAAATATTACTTAAATAGAAATAATTTTAACAATAGGGCTTTCATGAGTGGATAGAATTAAAGCTTTTCAAAATGCTGCACTCATTAGTTTGATAAGTTAATTGATGGTAAATATGAGATGAAGAAGAAATAATAATGAAAGCCATATGTTAGTTCAATGGTGAATGTAAATATAGGCCTACATGTAGGCCAGTGAGTTGGAAAATTCATCGGGGAAACATCAAAGTGAAACGAACTCTCCAGAACTCAGGTGCGTTGTGGGTGAAGTTACGTCTCGTAGTTGTGAACGCTGTATGAGCCATTTATCCTGCTCGCAAACTTGCAGACAAACATTTTAGTGTACAGAATTACGCAGATGATGATAACTTTTTGACTCCAGTGACTGAAGCCTTTAATTAAAATACTTCCTGGTTATGTTTTTAATTATATATCGGTTAACAATCTCTAAAATAATTACACATCGTAAATTAAATATATTTTAATTGTTGTCTGATAATATTTGTATATTTTTTATTTATTATTTGTAAATTTTTAATATTACCGAATTAAAAAAATTTAAATTTTAATTGTTAAGATTTTGATTTTAATTTATGCTGATTATATAAGAAAGTAGAAAGGAAGAAACAATTGACAGGCACAAAAACAAAAAAATTGAACGTTTTAAAAAATAAGTATATTTTAAACAAACCTTTCTTAAGCTACATTTAAAGATAGTGATTTTATGTATCATATAAGGTTTAACTGTTTTCATGTACACTTTGACATTTTTAAGTAACTTATGTTTAGAGATGACTAAACTAACTATTATATTCTTAAACCACAATTAACGTAACCCTAAAGAAATTAATATAATAGAATACACCTGTGCATTTGTATGTTTATTGAAGGTAAATTGTATACATGAATGTCAAGAAGTCTTGACGCTTGATTACCATGCCACTCACTCTCCGTTTAGAGGACTTAAGAGCACTGGGTGGCGCAATGCTGTAACTCAGGTACTTGGGGATAAATTGTTGAGGAGATTGAAGACGATAGGTTCTATGCTCGCTCATCTCAATCCCGACACGGTGTCCACTCAATGGATGCCATCGACGTAGACACTACTAGAGAAGTTTTGAGCTTCCATGTAGGATGGTAGTCTAAGTTCAGCTGTTATATAGGGAAGACCACAGTTCAAAAACACAGTGCGTGTATGGGTGGGCAGGAGGGTTTGCAAAAATTGAGGAAAATAATTTTTTCTAAAAATGCGACTTATGATGCACATATAGAAATTCACGCTGAATTCGAAAATGGCATTAGTTTTGCTAAATTATTGATAACAAGGCTAATAGATTAACTTTTCGATAGTTTAGAATTCATAGGTCACGTTATACCTCATTTAAAGGTCATTTTTAGAGAAAAACATTGCCGCAACCCCGACTGAAAAAGACATATTTGTTCAGCAATAACAGCCTTTAAAAGTTTGTCCTTATTGGAACTTTGAGAGGCTGTTTTTTTCAAACGAATAGTCGTTTTTGAGTCCGGGTCATGGCAATGTGTTCCTATAATAATGCCATTTAAAATGAGGTATAGATCGACCTATGCTTACATTTTAGATTTTTTAGACTTCATCCACAAGGCGTACCACCAAAGTAAAGATGGCCAAATAGTCAGTAACTACAGTGAGGACGTAATCCTAGAGTTTCATTGTTCTAGGTCTATTAATATTATATAGTTAAATATTAAGGGGGTTCCATACTTTCTAAACACCCTGTATAAGTGTCAGGCTTGTAATTAGCTGAAAATCAAACCAACACAACGTGGTTCGGATTCCACGTGAAGGTGTATTTTCCTTAGTTGCCTTGGCTATAGGGCTATTAATTAATAGCTCATTCTAGGGAATAATCGTCCTTAGCTAGTAACAATGAGCTAGTAACTCATTCACCCCTCATATTACCTCATATCTTGACAATCGGTGACTATAATAACGAATAATTATAGTGACCATTTTACTTATTTTTTAGATTTGTTTGATTTTGAAGAACCTTTTGTTGCAGTCAGTTAAATTAATTATTCTTAATTTATATTTATTATATGTATAACATACAATATTATTAATGCGTAATTGTAATTGAAATAATTACTATAACAATACTATAAACCACTTGTAAAAATAGTAAATAAAGCTAAGTAAAGCATTACAGCTTGAAGTATTTTATTTATATCCGCCCGGAAGATCGTTTTGCTGCTGGAAATTCCATTTACAGTAAAGGTTTAATGTGAAACAATTACCAACCAAGTAATGCTTTCCCGGGGTTTATTACATCATTTTGTGGGTTGTTGAAATGGCGAAATTCAAATGATTGAACGTCTCTCTAGTTTTTCCAATAGTCTTTCATAATTTCTTTGAGATAAATCTGCATTTTAAGTATTTATGTATTTGTTAGATCATAAGTATAAAAGGTTAATATAAACTTAGAGATTAAAGAAATATAAGATACATTTAAATCTTTTATACACCATATAACAAACATTGAAAAGGTGTCATGGTAACGTTTATTTTCTATTAAATATGCCACAGTTGCACTGATAAAAGTGATTTTTAACCCTTTAACTCATAGTGCTTCACTTTATTGCATTATGATACAAATGGTTTTCCTAAAACAGTTTATCCTTTTTTTAATAAGGCCCATTTTTGTGCAACAAATTATGTATTTTACATATTTTTTAGGGTGAATTCTTTTTAAAGTAGTGTATTTTAGTTTTCTTTTTAATGTTCTTATTCACAGCGTTTAAATAAATTAATGGAAATCAAAGTGTAGTATAATTAATTTAATTCAAATCTTAATTGCAATACTATTAAGATACAGGGTGTCCCGTAAGTACTGTAGGCATCCAAACTTCAGGAGGTTATTCCAAGTTCAAAACAAACCAACATTTCATTTCCGTACACTATTTTTTTTTTTAACTTGTTGCCATATCAAATGTTTTAAATATCTCAAGAACCTTAAATCTTAGAAAATACCAGTAAGATACAACAATTTTAAATAATTTAGTTTTTCTCATTACGTTATAAAAACTGTTAAGATTGAACAACTGTCAACTGAGATATTGAAATTTCATTAATTTATCAGTTAATAGTAGTTCGATCTTAAAAATATTTTTACCATAATCTGTGGAAGTGAATTCTGTAAAATATTCATTTCCTTCAGAAGTTTACTAAAATATAAGTTTTTTGAGATATTTAGTATTACAGTTTTGAATTTTCTCCACTTTAAAAAAGGACTGTGTTCAGAAATGAAATGTTTTAGAAATGTCTAAATTATTCAAACCAAAATTTACACTGTTTCATGATTTTATCTTAAGTAAGATCTGATATAATAAGTTTTTATAAAAATTACATGCTGTCTAGACAGGAAACAGAGTGAGATTGAAATGTTAACATGATTTATTGTTCATTTTCAAAATAACCATCTAAAGTATGGCTGCCTACTAACGGGACACCCAGTATATTGGAAAAGTGTTATAAATAGTTTGATATAATATTAAACTGTCTCACTAACATATAAGAAGGGCTACGATTATATCGATTCTCGTTCATTAGCCCATTGCTTCCAGCTTCTATTAATATCCCTACCAAACAATAACCTCCCGGTTTAACGTCAGAAACTCGAACGTAAAATATCCGTTAAAGATAATCCACATTAAAGTCGATTGCGAGAATAATAATCTGAAGTAGACGTCAACTCTGTTATCTAACAGCATCAAGCAAAGACAACAATTAATTTTAATAATAAAAAATCTTATGTGTCAGGGATATATTGGTAGTTTATATTTTTAATTGGACTATGACAGTTATATCGGGGTTGACATTTATGAAACTGTTAATTCCTTACTGACATATATCTGATCATTGAATAATAATGGGACGGTTCGTTTTATAGATAAGACTTTTCATGAAAGAGTAATTTGTTAAATGTGTTGGGAGTGGATTATATGATAGCACGTTGTTATAGGTGAAAAGTTGTTTGCATGATTGAACGTTGTCTAGTGTTGTATGGGTGGGAGATTAGTGGCTTGATACATAGATTGCAAATGAGAGAGATTGGTTACATGACAGCACCCATTATTGCATAGGTGAGTTGGTTGTTGCATGATAATCATGGCTAAGTTATGTATGTGAGGGAAGTGGATTGCAAGTTAACCCATTGTAGCACGTATTGCATAGGAGAGTAGTTGGACTTACAATAGGATATTGTCAAGTGTTATAGCCCATGAGTGTTAGGCAGGTTGCATGATAAAACGTTCCCAAGTCTTACATATCAGAGAAATGATAACGTGTTGTCAAATGTATGTGTAGAGAGTGAATTGCATGATAACTCGTTGTCAAATGTTTTATGTGTGGGAAGTAGCTTGCATAATAACAAATTGTTAAGGGTTGTATGGGTTGGGAGTGGGTTCCATGATAAGCCGTTGTCAAATATTGTATGTGTGGGATGTAGGTTGCATGATAATAAGTTGTCACATATTATATGTTTGTTATCAGGTGTTGTATATGTGGGGAGTGGGTTGCATTTTAGTACATCACATGTTGTATGTTTGTTATCAGTTGTTGTATGTTTGGGGAGTGGGTTGTATGATAACACGTTGTCACATGTTTGTATGTTTGTTATCAGGTTTTGTACGAGTGGTAGTGGGTTGAAGTTTAATACGTTGTCACATGTTGTATGTTTGGGGAGTGGGTTGTATGATAACACGTTGTCACATGTTAGTATGTTTGTTATCAGGTGTTGTACGAGTGGTAGTGGGTTGAAGTTTAACACGTTGTCACATGTTGTATGTTTGGGGAGTGGGTTGTATGATAACACGTTGTCACATGTTTGTATGTTTGTTATCATGTGTTGTACGAGTGGTAGTGGGTTGCAGTTTAACACGTTGTCACATATTGTATGTTTGTTATCAGGTGTTGTACGAGTGGTAGTGGGTTGAAGTTTAATACGTTGTCACATATTGTATGTTTGTTATCCGGTGTTGTATGTTTGGTAGTGGGTTGCAGTTTAACACGTTGTCACATATTGTATGTTTGTTATCCGGTGTTGTATGTGTGATAGTGGGTTGCAGTTTAATACGTTGTCACATATTGTATGTTTGTTATCAGGTGTTGTATGTGTGGTAGTGGGTTGCAGTTTAACACGTTGTAACATATTGTATGTTTGTTATCAGGTGTTGTATGTGTGGTAGTGGGTTGCAGTTTAACACGTTGTCACATATTGTATGTTTGTTATCCGGTGTTGTATGTTTGGTAGTGGGTTGCAGTTTAACACGTTGTCACATATTGTATGTTTGTTATCCGGTGTTGTATGTGTGGTAGTGGGTTGCAGTTTAATACGTTGTCACATATTGTATGTTTGTTATCCGGTGTTGTATGTGTGGTAGTGGGTTGCAGTTTAACACGTTGTCACTTATTGTATGTTAGTTATCCGGTGTTGTATGTGTGGTAGTGGGTTGCAGTTTAATACGTTGTCACATATTGTATGTTTGTTATCCAGTGTTGTATGTGTGGTAGTGGGTTGCAGTTTAACACGTTGTCACATATTGTATGTTTGTTATCCTGTGTTGTATGTTTGGTAGTGGGTAGAAGTTTAATACGTTGTCACATATTGTATGTTTGTTATCCGGCGTTGTATGTGTGGTAGTGGGTTGCAGTTTAACATGTTGTCACATATTGTATGTTTGTTATCCGGCGTTGTATGTGTGGTAGTGGGTTGCAGTTTAACATGTTGTCACATATTGTATGTTTGTTATCCGGTGTTGTATGTGTGGTAGTGGGTTGCAGTTTAACACGTTGTCACATATTGTATGTTTGTTATCAGGTGTTGTATGTGTTTTAGTGGGTTGCAGTTTAACACGTTGTCACATATTGTATGTTTGCTATCCGGTGTTGTATGTGTGGTAGTGTTTGCAGTTTAACACGTTGTCACATATTGTATGTTTGTTATCCGGTGTTGTATGTGTGGTAGTGGGTTGAAGTTTAATACGTTGTCACATATTGTATGTTTGTTATCAGGTGTTGTATGTGTTGTAGTGGGTTGCAGTTTAACACATTGTCATATGTTGTATGTTTCGGGAGTTGGTTGCATGATAACACGTTGTCACATGTTGTATGTTTGTTATCAGGTGTTGTATGTGTGGTAGTGGGTTGCATGATAACACGTTGTCACATTTTGTATGTTTGTTATCATTTGTTGTATGTGTGGGGATTGGGTTGCATGATAACACGATGTCACATGTATGTTTGTTTTCAGGTATTTTATTTGTAATAGTGGGTTGCAGTTCAACACGTTGTCACATGTTGTATGTTTGTTATCAGGTGTTGTATATGTGGTAGTGGGTTGCAGTTTAACACGCTGTCACATGTTGTATGTTTGTTATCATTTGTTGTATGTGTGGGGATTGGGTTGCATGATAACACGTTGTCACATGATGTTATGTTTGTTATCAGGTATTTTATTTGTAATAGAGGGTTGCAGTTCAACATGTCGGATTTGTTGTATGTGTGGTAGTGGGTTGCAGTTTTACACGTTGTCACTTGATGTTATGTTTGTTATCAGGTATTTTATTTGTAATAGAGGGTTGCAGTTCAACATGTCGGATTTGTTGTATGTGTGGTAGTGGGTTGCAGTTTAACACGTTGTCACTTGATGTTATGTTTGTTATTAGGTATTTTATTTGTAATAGAGGGTTGCAGTTCAACATGTCGGATTTGTTGTATGTGTGGTAGTGGGTTGCAGTTTTACACGTTGTCACTTGATGTATGTTTGTTATTAGGTATTTTATTTGTAATAGTGGGTTGCAGTTCAACATGTCGGATTTGTTGTATGTGTGGTAGTGGGTTGCAGTTTAACACGTTGTCACATGTTGTATGTTTGTTATCAGGTGTTGTATGTGTTCGGAGTGGGTTTCATGATAACATATTGTGTAACTCAATTATTCTACGAATGAGAAGTGGGTTTCATGAGAGCTCATTTCCATGTCTTATATTGTAAGGGGGTGTTTGAGTTGCATGATAAAACGGACATTTTTAAAATCAACCATTATATAACCCCCTCATAACACTTCCACTATCATTTCTGATTTTAGGTATTTTAGTGCCTGACATGGTCTATTAGCTTTAGAAGACCATGGTCTCAGATTACCTTGATGGCATGTTATATGTCAACGAAAGAAATACTTACAACTATGATGTAAATGTAAATTCTGAAAATTATTTTACCTTATTTTTTGGCACCTTTTCTCGTTGACCTAAGCGTCATTGTTATACTCGTATCTCGATTTTATTAGAAAAGCAATTGTTTGTAAATTCTTTTTATGGTGTTCAAGCTGTTCTGAATAAAGGCAGCGTGGATCTGATTCTTCTACTGTTAAAAATTTGGGATGGAAGAACTTTGATTTAACTAAAAGGAAAAATAATTTTATACATAGGCTGCTTAGAAAATTACCTTTTGAACACACTTGTGTGAGTGAAATGCAAAGAGTAGTGCAAGTGAGATAGAGAAGTACTTTTTCTACACAGTTTAATGCCATATGAAAATTGTCATGGCAACCAGAGTGGTAGGCCACGTGCTGACAGAGAAATACCAATCCCCGCCTAGTTTACGTCATTAGCAGCAGTGATCATTGGTTGTTTTTATCAACACCAACGAATCAAGCTTAGTATGATTAAATCAAATCATTATTTCGTATTCAAATAACAATTTATAATAACAATAACACAGTGAATAATAATGTAAACAACAAATAGCAATTTAACAAACATGTATGTGCAGTTCATTACAGTTAACTTTTTCAACGAAACACTGTTGCGGAAATTGAACACTTTGAAGGTGAAAGTTAGTCAAGGCCGTGAATTAAAGCAGCTCAGCGATGGAAATATTCTCTTTTGTCACTGGAATCCGTATATGCCCTAAAAATAACACGCAGGTCGCTTACTATCCGGCCCAAGTGTATGTCCCTGAAATGCCTCAAATGTATATACCTGTATATTTTATCAAACCCATTTTATCTAAACTGAAATTGCATTTTAATGGCATATCATATTGTTAAATATATCTTTAACACAGTATTTTTAATTTCACACTAACATTAAAATTGACATAGCAGGATACTATGTGTGTAGTGCCGGGATTTTATTACGGCAGACAGACACTGGGTTGTAACACAGCTGTTACTGCTGACGTCATAGCTCACAGCTTCGGATATATCCGTAAACCCCTGATACGTAATTGCTTTTCTAATTTGGGCTAAGCGATAAAATAAAACTCAATATGTTAGTTTTCCAAAATGTGAAATTTACATAAGAACAATCCCTAATTTTATCCAATAAATAAATGCAAAGTAATTATTTTGATCTCCTTAGAAAACTTTCATTTTTTATTTAGCTTTACTTACATGTTAGCTAGATAACAATAATTGGCAGGTAGTTATCTTTTTTTTTAATTTTAACTGTAGAATGTTTATATAGTTATTATTTAAACACATTCTATTGAAATAATAGAATTATCTGACAGTAAAACTAATTTGACGCCAAAGGGCAAGTAATGTAAGTAAGTAAACAATCTCTGACCACCCCATACAAATTATAACCTGGAGTTCCAAAATGAGAGAATCAGTTCTATATAGTACTACTGTCAGATATGTTTTCTATGACAGACATGAAACAATTTCAACCTTTTTTTAAAAAATGATCTCTAAATACTTTGGATTATTTTTTACTGTCAAAAACAAGAGCAAGAGC
Source organism: Stictocephala bisonia (assembly GCA_035578905.1). Classification (NCBI taxonomy): domain Eukaryota; kingdom Metazoa; phylum Arthropoda; class Insecta; order Hemiptera; family Membracidae; genus Stictocephala; species Stictocephala bisonia. The sequence continues at coordinate 8,916,146 of JAQJVL010000003.1, forward strand.
AATACATGTGAAGAATTGTAAAGTACAATACAACTGTAATTAGTGGAAGAATACTAACTACACTATGACGTCACAGCCTTCCTCGACAGCATCACGCTGCAAACGTACTTTGAGCTAGTATTGTAAAAACCTTCTCATTCCAACATTGTACTCTTCACAGTTTAAATTGTTTTGATACATATATTGTTTAAATAGTCATACTTCATTATTACATTGCCATTTGGGGGTTTCAAGAGTACGCTAATAGAAACTACTTTAACAATTACGTTTTGAGCTATCTTTTACGAAACAAACTTCAAATACATGAACTCGAATAAAAGTCATATAGTTATATTGTATCTTCTTACATTTTTTAAAAAGTTTATATTGTTAAATTTATTCTTAAAATAATATATAGTCTTTTATAGCAATATAAAATATTGTATAGCAATAATTTTAATTTTAAATAAAAATAATGGAAAATTAAAACGTGGATTCTTATAAATTCATTTTGTTGAAAAATGTTTAAAAGAGTGCTTTAATTATCAAATAGAGTTAAAAATAAATTGAAAAATACTGTAAGACTGTTCTGTTATTTTATAGCCCCTCTGGCTGTTAGCTGAACTATTTAACTCAGAGCGATGTGATTTTCGTTTTTGTAGGTTGTCAATAAAAAATCCAACATAACCTCAAATTAGAGTTGTTTAGGGTTTAAAATACTGTCTGATTTCAAGTGTTATCATATTAGTTTTTAGTAAATTAGAAAGATTTTTGCATAATCAGTACAAGTACAGTTACTATTTTTTTTCTCCAATAACCCTCACATATAGAAAATAAATTAAGCGTGGCAGGGAGAAACAATTGGGTCTCGTATTCAACAATTGCTGAATAAAGCAAAGCCACTTTTGAAAGGAACAATAGGGCCGAGCTGCTGTGCTTCATAGTTCCTTGCCTGTATTATATACTCGGTTCTATACACTAAATATAACTTTACATTTACATTCATATTGGTCATAGTTTATATATGCAGATTTGTTTTAGTTTGCACTTTGAATTCTTGTGTTTACACTGAAATGTATTGAATTTTGAAAAAAAAAAACTGTTTTGCCTCAGTCCGTGTAATAGTTGTTTCACAAGAGGCGTTTGCATTAAAATAGTCAGAAGAAATATTGAAAATTTCTTACAATTCGGTTCTTTCTATTATATTTTATTTATTTGAACGACGCTGATTGCCAATACATGGGAGAATGTGGGTTTCGAATGAGTGTAAATGAGCGAATTTAGCCATTGCTACAATTAAAGGCCGAATTTTCCTTATAAAATGTCATTAATTAAAAGCCCAATGACAATGAAAAGTCAATTACTATCAGCTTATCCCTTTTGAAATTTATTATACTAATTGGGATCGAACTAGAACCTTTCCGTAAATAAATTGTTATATATTTCAAAATGGAGAGAAAAATTTAGAATACTTTTTTTTCCAAAAACGCTTCGTTTATCTGATATCCACCATTTTGTTTTTCACAACATAATTTTTATCTCCAAATTGGCTTAACCGATTTTTATGAAACTCGCTATGCATGTTGAGATAATAAAGTCCTGTTCTAGAAAAAGTAATTGCTTTTTTGCTGCCAATTGGCATCACAGTTGGTTCCACACTTAGTTTTACACGTATCGACATTTGCACAAAGTTTCAACCATCTCGGAGGTAAAAAATATTGTAGTCGAAAAATTGAAGGGTGGACTTTCATCACTACATTACCGACCAAAATAAAGAATATGTTCAAATCTTTAAATTTAATAGTTTATCACATGCAATACATTATTTTTAGCATTACTACTACTCTCTAACATATTTAGCTATTTTATAAATATTTGGAGCCCACTTCGAATCAAAGCTCCATTTTTTCCTGATAACATTTTTAAACACTGGAAATAAAAACAATTACATTAATATTGTAACATATATTAGTTATCATTACAATATATAACAACATTGTAAAATCTACATATAAATCACATATTACACATATTGTATACATATTACCTCCATTTACTCGAGTTTGATATGTAATTACTATTTCTGTTATAAATCAGTTTGTACAGAAAACAAGTAGACAATTAAGACAATAATTTAAATAGTTGTCCATTTTTAAAGAAAATAAAAAATAAAATAACTAGGTGGAATATCTTTTTTATGTAAAAGAACTAATTGCGTAATATTTTTGTTTATTTTATTTTACCAAAGTATATCACAGAATACAGTACAAATTGGAAATTTTATTTATTAAAACCGAAATGTGGTCCAAAGTAAATAATTTAAAAGAACTTTTATCCCTACAAAAGTGTGGTTTTAAAATGTAACAACGATACTGCAGTATGTTGCACTTTAGTTGGCTCATCGATCCTTACTAACAGCATTGGACATTGGTTTAGCTTCAATAACTCCGAGATCATGCCGCATTGCTACAAGATATTGGTTGGGTTCACCCGCAACTTTTGGCAATGCGCACGATTAAATATTAATTTATGGTTTCATGATTATAAATTAATGTATTATGTGTACCCAGTTCAATAAAAAATAGTTAGTTTCACGTTCAGCATAAAGTATATTGGTTAAACTACAAAACACGAAAATATCACACATTAAAATTTTTTGTTTTTCTTTTTTATGATAATTATAGGTTTTCCTCAGTACTGTCTTTTGGTCTTATTTGCTTCTTTTACATAAAACAAGAAGTTGATCTTCTATTTAACCCTGAGTCTACTTATTCCCCATAGACTGTTGATTTTTGTCGGGAACTTATTAGAGTAAGGGCCAGTACAGTACAATGTAAAATACAAAATCTTACAGTAAAACCAGGATTCAAATCTGTGCTATGTCTAACTCTGATACAAGATTCTGACGCTTTATATCACTCGGACATTGACCTCTTAATTTCCATTATTCCGTCATATTCCATTATATCTCCATTGTAGCTTTAATTTTCCCTACTGCTATAGTTATTCTGTCTATCTTAGGTGTAAATGTTATTTGGTTTTCTACTAGTATTTTAATTTCTTGTAGTGTAAGTGAGGGTTTTATTAATTAAAATAAAATCTTTCATGACTCCAATATTTAGCTAACCCAACGTTATCTTTTTTAGTTTTCTCAACATTATTATGATTTATTTAGTACAACACAAATTAGTTAATATATAACTACAAAAAAACTTCAAATCTTATAATTATCAGTTTCTGTAAACCACGTCTACCATCCTCAGACCTTTAAGATTCAGGAAGAAATAGTTGTATCTGTATTGTAATACATATATGTGTTATGCCGCGTTCACTTATTTTGTATAGTAATTTTTATTCTATACAAAATTACAGTCATGAGTAAAGTCATGAGACAGCGTAAAAATATTGTCTTAAGACGAAATGTGAAGTGTCTTAAAAATTAAAATAATTTACTATTCATAAAATAAATAAATAAGGAAGGAAAATCGATACTTATTATGTCCCAAACCAGCTGATGTTGTATTACCACGAACCGTGTTCATTTAAATTGATATAGTAAATTTAGTAATATGGTATAATAACTTTAATATAATATTAGTTTTATTTGTTTTTATAATAACTTTTATGTAAAAGTGTTCACTTACATAACTAATGTAAATATCATCACTATTTATTATTTTAGTAAATATTACTACAAATCGACGATCGTGTTTGCATTATTTATATTTTTACTTACTACAAGCTAAAATCTGCAACGCTTAGTGTGCCTTAGTCTGATACTAACTATTAATAGTTATTTTTGGCTTTAGTTCAAAGATTAGGTTAGGTTAGGTTAGGTTAGGTTAGGTTAGGTTAGGTTAGGTTAGGTTAGGTTAACTTAATTTAATCTTAAATGAAGTAACGTCACAGTATAAAACACAGTTTCCATCAAACAACAATAATAAACGTACAGGATATGATTTGGATGTAATATGCACGTAAATCAGCTGGTCACAGTAGCACGTTTTTAGAACTGACATTTTATTTTGTGAAATATTTAAAAAGACTTGTTCTCGTTAAAACTTTTAGAAACTAAATATATATAAATGCAATGTTTTTAAGAAATTTCAAGTGATTTTAAAAAATTCATACTTTACGAATTTTGTGTTCACAAACATGGAAGTTTGATATACAAGGTATAAATAAGGAGGTGTTCTTGCTCCTTTTTCCAAAACTCCACTAATGATATGCTAAAAATATCATTTAATGTACCAATAGATTTGTAATATAATTAACTAAAAATTATTGTTTGTGTGTAAACTTAATAGTTTACGACATATTTTTATTTGAAAAATGTAAACGACCGCCATTTCGGAATGGCTAAATATACCTCAATGGCTAATTTTATCCTGTTTAGAGTGATAGTGTAAATCATTTTAAAATATATCAAGTCAGTTGGTCAAACCATTATTTAGTTATAATTTTTGGTAAAAACACAAACAACATATAACTATACGGAGTTGAATTCTACACATTTTTACCTATAATTTTCTGCTCTAAATTAGGCGTAGATTACGAAAATATATAGCCTGGTTACCTTTTTAGTTACACACTGTATATAGATAGATAGTTAGATATATAGATCAATATGTCATTCCTGGTGTGACATTCTGATCCCTGTTATAATTTTGTTGACTTGCGATTGGGGAAGAGCTTGACTACCGTATTATCCCATGAAAGTTATCTACGATAATAACTCCACACGTCTAAAGGAAATTTATGTATTATATTTTTATTTCATTTTTATACTGTCAATCCAATTTTATAATACGATTGATGCTCATTTAATTTTTTTTATTTTTTTCATATTATTTCACTTAAGTGATTTGTTTAAAAAAAATAAAGAAGCAGGTAATAATTTGTAGCCTATGACCCTTTTGGTCCTACACTATTTATGTTTTATATTACATAATAATTATTATTATTCATTATTAGGACGCCGACCGTCAAGATATGGGTGAATGTGAGGGGCGAATGAGAGTAGATAAACGAGAGTAATCATTGTCACTAACTAAAGCCAACTGTTCCTCAGAAAGAGCTGTTTATAAATAGCCCAATGGCTAGGGCAACTGAGGGACTTACAGTTTTACATGAAATTCGAACCACGTAATGTTGATCTGATTTTTAACTAACTGACAAGCCCGACACTCAGTTCTCTTCCCTACACCATCTGAACTTTGACTACTATCCAACATGAACACCCTAGCTTCTCTATTAGTGTCCACGTCGAGTGTAACCATCGAGCGAGCGGACTCCGTGTCTGTATTAAGATGACAGAGCATATAACCTTTCACACTACCTCACCACTACTTCACCTCTCACATACAATCTCCTCAACAATATGTACTTCACCAAGTAGCTGAGTTACAGCACTGCACTCACTACTAGTGACGACTCTAAAATCAGTTTATACATCGATGGGTTAAATAAAATTCGTCAATGAGACGTCCTTATTCGAGGCATTGTAAACTCTTTGACACACCTCTTTGAACTGGGTATTTATTCTAAACTCTGCGACACGGAATGCGTTAATTTTTTATCGAAAATAATTTTGTCGGAATTCATCGTTTTTACTGCCCTCTTGTGAAAATCTCTCCGATATTTATTATTTCATAGTTTTGTTTGAACACAGTTTTTGTCGTTTAAATCTCTGCTTGAGTAATTTATTTACTTCCATATCCTACAATAACATTTACTAAACATACTGGAGCTTATAAAGATATTTTAAAATATAAAATTTATAAAACAAACATTTAATAATAATTATAAATAAGCAAGACCAATTTAAGTAATATTATTTTTAAAATTTATAGAGGATCAATCAAATAAAAGTGGTTTCTAAAGAATATTGACTCTTTTTGTTTAAAAAATCCTAATTTACATCGGACTTCTTGAGCCACTTTTTGAGGTAGTTAAATTTCTACTGTTCTTTTATCTTAAATAAAAAAAATTAAAATCATTCCGAAAAAATGAAATTAGAACCGAACATGTTGTTCAGTTTTAAACTTAAAACGTCTTTTAGTTTTATCTATAAAATATATTTTATTTTTAAAAATGGTGTTTATTTTGTATTGAATAATTATGAATTTGTTGTTTCCAGTAATATAAAAAAATAAATAAAAAATAACCGACATTAATGATTAATTGTTGTTTATTAATTAATTAAAATATAAATTACTTAAATATTGATGTTATGTTAATTTTATCAGTTATATGAATAAATGAGTTTATTTCCCATAATATCAAACATACATTCAATCATTTGAACAATTGAGAAAAAATTGGCCATTTTACAAGTAGTGTGGCCAATTACAAACAAAATAAATTACTTTTTTACTGTAAACTAGAGCCTAGCATTACGTACAATACATGTTGTATGCCCACTGTAACATCTGTGGAAAAAAACAACTATTAAACATGCTTAAAACTACTACTCTAACACATTGGTGAGATACCTTACATTCTTTTGACCATAAAGCCAAGTGATTGTCTTTTTAGAAAAATATTTTAGATTGTTTGAATTTTTTATTTGAAATAGAAGTTGCTTGAACATTTTAAGACCCAAATATTTAATGAAATGACGGAAAATAGTTCTATTGACGTTGGATAGTTTAAAATATTTATTAAAAAAGCTTCTTGTACTGTAAATACGGTTATGTGGCATACTACTTTCTCTATTTCCGCTCCTAGTAAAAAAACAATCTCAGGACTTATGAAGAGATGTTGAACAGGTAAAATTTTTAGTTCCTGAAATACAGGGAAAGAGCTTGTTTGTTTAGATTTTTTAAGAATTAGTCGAAGAAAAAAATTCGGAGTTGTTCTTATCTTATCTATTAAAGTTTTGCAAGTACCTCCCCAGCAAGGCAGAGCATACTGTAGCTATGAATTAATTAATGCAAAATAAAGGGTTCTTAAAAGAGAAGTATTAAAAAAATTTCTTAAAAAATAAAATTTTCTTATTTGATCCATATAGTATGTACGCATATTTTAATAGAAAAAAATTATATATAGTAGGTCTTTTAAAGTTGCCTTATAAATTAGGAGATCGCTTTGGAGTGACAATAAGCATAATTTTTTTGGATCTACAGTTAATTTAACTAAGACCATGTAGTATATATAAGTAGTAGTAGTAAACTACTACTTATATATACTAAATAGTAAACTAAGTAATATATATTTTTTGCACATTTGGTATTAGCCTAACGGTATAAATACTAACACGAATAAAGAACTATAAACTAAAACATCGTGTGTGATAGAGGGTCTCGTCCACAGTTAAGGGTACTTGTGACCAAATAACAACCCTGAATGCCAGAGAATTTTATTAGTGCAACCATTTCAAGGGCTTTTCAAGGACTTTTTCAAGGGCTCGAAGACAATAGCGCATTCTCACACTAAGGACTTAACGTTCTGTGAATCGTTAATGCTGAATAGTTTTGCGAATTAACATAGTTATATATATTAACAGAAAAACAAACGTGGCAACACGTGTAACAAAATGGCGTACCAGAAAAGTTTTATCAATTTTGCAAATCAATGCACAAAGGGTGAAAAGTGCAAAATGAGAAACAATAATGAAAACACACAAGAATTCACCGTCAACAGTGGTTTAAGACAGAGATTGGCTTTATCTTTATTATTTAACCTAGCTGTAGGAGAAACTTTAAAGCAAGTTTATCATCACCACTCAGGCCTTTAAATAAATAAATACATAAGTATTTTATTGCATAAAACAATTATTACAATTGTATCGCAATCGTCATAACATGCATAAAGTTTAAACTAATATTAAGTCCTAAGTCTAAATTAAAATATCAATGAATCAATTCACTCATTCAAACTTACAATCAAACATGCAAACAATTCAAACATATACATTCAATCACACAGGCTGACATTTAGGAAACTATGCGGTCTCCCAGCTATAGGCCATAAACTCGTCCACACTGTAGAAGGCTTGTGCCAAGAGAATGGACTTTAGACGAGTTTTGAATGCCTTCGGCATTGTGGCATTTTTAATTGATTCTGGCAGACTGTTGACGAATTTATTTCCTGCCTGTGAGGGCAGTCGCTCAAACGCTGCCGTTCTGTGTCTTACAGTTCAGTAGGTCCCTCTGCCTCTACTTTGATAGGAATGGAAGTTAGACCCTCGTATGTTAATACATTTTGTCATGAAAAAAAACTGATGCTTCTAAAATATAGAGGCAGGTAAAGTCAACAGTTGTAACTTTTTGAATATTGATCTGCACGACTCTCTCCAGTGTGATTTTGCTATTATTCTGATTGCTTTCTTCTGGAGCTTAAATATTCGGGAGAAGTGTGTGTCAGTACACCCACCCCACTGAGCTACTCCTAAAGAGATGTGTGGGTAGATGATACCATAGTACGCCGTCATCAGGATCTGAGTTTGGCAGTACTTGGACAGCTGCCTCAAAACATAAATGTGTCTTATTTAAATAGGAAATAAAACAAATAAACTTACGCAGATGACATATCACTTAAGGCAGAATATGAATTTGACCTGAAGACATCAGCAGAAAATTGTATCATGGAAGAAGAAAAAGGTTTATTTATTGTACATGTATTGTAGTAATGAAGGAAACGCCAAATATATAGTTGTAGGACGAAACTAAGCGCAAGTACACGACCCTTTACTTGTTGACTCACAATGTTCCCAAAGATGTACAGATTTTAACATTTAGTAGTGGTCCTAAACCAAAATAATACAAGGGAAATAGAAATACAAGAATCCTCAATAGCAAAAAGTTCTACCGGTCTCATCAAAATCTCCTTAAATGCAAAATACTTTCAAGGAAAACTTTTATTTTGTTGATGTTTGTTTTCCCATTTCTATGACCCTTAATTTTTCCTCTCGAACCTTATCTGTGACCTTAACCGAAATGTCGTCCATGACGACAATGAACAGAAGTGGCGATATCGCACTGACTTGTTTCAGCCCAGTAGTCTGTCTGAACCAATTTGTTCTCTCACCTCCAACTTTCACACAAATCACACTTCCACAGTACATTTCCTACACTCTGCTTGTTGTTCCTTTTTCCATTTCTTTCTTTTAAATTGCTTACATACTATCGCACGCCTTTTTCATTTCCAGAAATGCCACAAGCAGATCCTTTCCATATCCATAATGCCGTTTCAGGAGTTGCCTCATTAACAATATTCACAGATGATCTTCCTGCTCCAAAACCATAATACCACTCTCATTTCTCTCTCCACTCTGCCTCGTATCCTCCTCTCCTGGATCTTCTCACATATTTCTCTCTCCACTCTGCCTCGTATCCTCCTCTCCTGGATCTTCTCACATATTTCTCTCTCCACTCTGCCTCGTATCCTCCTCTCCTGGATCTTCTCACATATTTCTCTCTCCACTCTGCCTCGCGTATCCTCCTCTCCTGGATCTTCTCACATATTTCTCTCTCCACTCTGCCTCGCGTATCCTCCTCTCCTGGATCTTCTCACATATTTCTCTCTCCACTCTGCCTCGCGTATCCTCCTCTCCTGGATCTTCTCACATATTTCTCTCTCCACTCTGCCTCGCGTATCCTCCTCTCCTGGATCTTCTCGTATACTTTCGCACAGCATATTAACAGTGTGACCCCATGTTATTTTTATACATTATTTCATTCAATCATTAAAATTAAATTAAAATTAAATCATCCAACAATATTTGAATTAAAATATAAACAAACTTTAATGTTGAAATTTTGAATTTTAGAAATGATCTAACAGTGACCAATAAAGGGAATTGATATTATACTGGGTTATAGATAGTTGAAAACATAATTAAAATTAAAACATACAAAGGATGCTCATAAAATAACAAAGAAAAAAATTAAACTGTGGAACCTCTCACATACCCATAGATGAGTGATGGTATATTCCCAACCACCCACCTATATACGTACAGTTGTATTGACCCACCCATCCATACTCGAGTCATGCTATTGGCCCATTCAATCGCCCACCTATATACGTACAGTTGTATTGACCCACCCATCCATACTCGAGTCATGCTATGGCCCATTCAATCGCCCACCTATATACGTACAGTGGTATTGACCCACCCATGCATACTCGAGTCATGCTATTGGCCCATTCAATCGCCCACCTATATACGTACAGTGATTTTGACCCACCCATGCATACTCGAGTCATGCTATTGGCCCATTCAATCGCCCACCTATATACGTACAGTGATTTTGACCCACCCATGCATACTCGAGTCATGCTATTGGCCCATTCAATCGCCCACCTATATACGTACAGTTTTATTGACCCACCCATCCATACTCGAGTCATGCTATGGCCCATTCAATCGCCCACCTATATACGTACAGTGATTTTGACCCACCCATGCATACTCGAGTCATGCTATTGGCCCATTCAATCGCCCACCTATATACGTACAGTGATTTTGACCCACCCATGCATACTCGAGTCATGCTATTGGCCCATTCAATCGCCCACCTATATACGTACAGTGATTTTGACCCACCCATGCATACTCGAGTCATGCTATTGGCCCATTCAATCGCCCACCTATATACGTACAGTTGTATTGACCCACCCATCCATACTAGAGTCATGCTATTGGCCCATTCAATCGCCCACCAATATACGTACAGTGGTATTGACCCACCCATCCATACTCGATTCATGCTATTGGCCCATTCAATCGCCCACCAATATACGTACAGTGGTATTGACCCACCCATCCATACTCGAGTCATGCTATTGGCCCATTCAATCACCCACCTATATACGTACAGTTGTATTGACCCACCCATCCATACTCGAGTCATGCTATTGGCCCATTCCGACACCCACCTATATACGTACAGTGGTATTGACCCACCCATCCATACTCGAGACATTCTACTGGCCCATTCAATCGCCAACCTATACATGTACAGGTGATATTGAAACGCATGTTAAATGAGGTTACAAATTCTAGTTGCAAGTATGGTTTTTTTTAATTTGTTTGTGTTAAAAGTATATACTAGAGAGTTGGGAGTATCTCCTTTGAGAGAAACAGTAGTATATAGTATATTTTGTAGCTGATTTCAAAATTTGTATCAGTGTTAATATTCTTTCTTTAATTTTGTCTTTCATTACTTGAAATATGGATACTTTGGTTGTTTTATGACTTACGTTTTCCCAAATATCTACTCATTATTAAGTTCTTTGTTGCTCAATGAGTTTATAAATTACTCTTTAATGCAATTGTGTGAATATGTTATACGAGATTAAACTAAATTTACCTAAGTCATGATTATGACATACTACTTATCTCGTCTAAATTACTCAACTTACTTAATTTAAAAAAAATCTTAGAATATAAATCCAACTAACTTAAACACATTCATTACACATTAGTAAGTAAGAAATGGCGATTTTGATTTCATTCTAATTGTAATTAATAATTTTAATACAGCTTAATAGTTATTAAAAATATACTATATGGATGGATTGGTTCTATAATACACCTTAAACATTTTTAGAAATTTTGTTTTCGAAATGAAAATAATAAATAACCATCAAGCAACAATTATTCAGCTAAAACTATGCCAATACAGAATGAACGGGATGTGTATGGTAATTTACTTTGGGGTAGGCTTCTGTAGACAAACACCGATAAGGATGTTTTATAACCTCTCTGAACGTTATCTGTCCTATTTAGCTGAGAACAATATATTTTAATGTTGCAGTTTGGGGCTGGAAACATTAAATGACAACATAACCTCAAATAAAAGTTGTTTATGGTTAGACATGAAAGCTCTAGATTGCACTGCCTGCTTTCATACAGTATCAGGGATACCAATAGTGTAAATTCTATCAGTAGAAAATGTACGAGTGAACAATTATTCCATGCTGGTTTGAGCAGTGTCATGTTTTAATGGAGATATATTGCTTATAAATATGTTTGAAAAAATGTGTAGCTTCAACTTGATAAAAAAAAAAAAAAAAAAAACTCAAAGTAGATTATTCATATGTACTTTACTTGAAAAGTACGTCAAGGGTCGAATAAAGCAATCTATAATAATCCAAGTGAATCATCGTTATTATTTTATTTTGTTTTTAAGTATGATAACAAGTCAGTTCTGTGCCTAAGATTATATTGTCCAAAGCAGTGTCATATATACGTAGACTGAGCGGGAGGGCCGGCTGAAAGTGAATTGTGCGTGATATTTTAAAATTTTTTTAATATGGTGTGAACAAATCTGTATGGAAAGTCACGAATTTGCTGTACAATTATATATGAAGCAAGGACAATCAATTAAGTCTATACAGTAAGCAGTAGGGATCCGAAAACTCTTAAGTGTGTAAGCTGGTAAGTAAGAAAGCTCAAATGAGTCAGTTGAGTGGAGGTTGCTATTGAACTATTAGGTAGAAGATCCAGTTAAGGCTATACTAATTTAATATATTAAACCGGAAACATAATAAAATGGTTTCATTTGATGAGTAGGTGTTGATTAATATATAAAATATAATTTGTCCATTTCCGTTAATATACGATTATCCTTGATGAGCTTAAAGACAAAAACATGTCTGATGAATGGATTGGGGAGCCTGAAGTCATAAACGTGTCTGGTGAGTGGACTGGTGAGTCTGAAGACTTATACGTGACCCGTAAGTGAGATGGTGAGGCTGAAGACACAAGTGCCCCGTAAGTGAGATGGTGAGCCTGAAGTAAAGACGTTTCTTTTGTGTGAACTGGTGAGCCTGAAGTCATAAACGTGTCTGGTAAGTGGAATGGTGACCCTGAAGTCACAAACGTGACTTGTGAATGGCCTGGTGAGCTTGAAGTCATAAACGTGCCTGTTGTGAGAACTGGTGAGCCTGTGGACACAAACGGGTCTAGTAAGTGAGACGGCGAGCCTGAAGTAAAAGAACGTGTTTGTTGAGTGAACTGGTGAGCCTGAAGTCATAAACGTGTCTGTTGTGTGAACTGTTGAGCCTGAAGTCATAAACGTGTCTGTTGTGTGAACTGGTGAGCCTGAGAACACAAACGGGTCTAGTAAGTGAGTCGGTAAGCCTGAAGTAAAAACGTGTTTGTTGAGTGAACTGATGGTCCTGAAAATATAAGCCTGTCCACGTGTCATGTCTTTATTTATTGATTAAAAAGCAATGCCAAGGTAACTTTAAGGTGTTAAAAACGCTGTATCTAGTTGCAGCATTTGTCAAGGCTCATCCTGTTGTATAGAAGGTAATAGGATATAATGAAATAAAAATAGAGAGGGAAACAAAACCCAAATTGCTTTTAACATTAGAGTCATAGCTAACAACTTGTAAGTGGGGACAGCTTGCTGATTTACCGTGTATTATGTAGTTGCTGATTTAACGTGTATTGTGTAGTTGCTGATTTACCGTGTATTATGTAGTTGCTGATTTACCGTGTATTGTGAAGTTGCTGATTTAACGTGTATTATGTAGTGTAATATTTATCTTTATTTTGTGCTTATTCTTGAAATAGTATTTGTTGTTTTAATTTACCGTTGAATTGTATTTATGTGTTTGTGTATTGTGTAGTTTATAAATTTACCTTATGAAATTGTGTAATAGTTATACGGATTGAAAATAAATTTACCTAGATGATTATTGACAACTAACTTTAAATTACTATCATTAATTAAAAAAACTAAAGGAATTATAACACTAACTTAAAACATTCCTTACCATTTATAAGATTAAGGGTTTTGATTCATTCTATTTGTTTTAAATTTTCATTACGCTAATAGTTTAAATATACAGGAAAATGAATAGGTTATTAATAACCTTCTTTTTAAATTTTGTTACAAATGAAACATATAAATTCAAGAACAATAGAAAACTATGCCAATACAAATACTATGATTTACTTTGGGGAAAGCCTTCAACAAAACGATAAAGGACTGTTTTTAATTCTACGTTAATCTGTCTATTTACTGAAACCATACAATTTAATATTCCATTTGGCAAAACAACTAATCTAATAAAATGTATTTATAAAAACCCCTGATATGTGTTTCATACAGACATGTATTACAAAGTGTTTAATTACATCAGAGAAAAGTTTAATGAACCAATAACCATGCTGGAAGTACATGTATTAAAATAATAGCATATTAAATGTTTGAAAAATGTGGCTTAAATTATACCATAAGTAGATTATCACACTGTAGCGTTATTGAAAAACAAGGTCGAACTACCCAATTTATAACCATTTAATCATTTATTATCTTATTTTGTTTTTAAAAATTTAAAATGGTCCTATTTTTTCAAAGAGAATAATTTAGCTCAGACATGACGGTTGGTCTTGGCGAAAGTAATTGTGCGTAAAAAATTGTTGTCATTAAACAATCGTATAAAGCCCCTTAAATTTGGTAAATTAAATGTTTGTGGGGACAATCATTAAGATTTATACAGAAACATTATCCGAAAACGGTGTGTAAGCTGATAAGTAACATAAGTAAAGGTCAGTTACATTGCTTTTGAAATTAGGCTACACAATTCCAGTGTAAGGCTGATACCTAAAATTTTAAACCAAAAAAAATGGTTTCATGGTATATCTTGAATTTAGTATAAACTACATTTGCCATTTCGTTAATATACGTTATCTTGATGTTAGTAAAACAAAACACTTCTGAAATGAGTATTGGGACCTTAACTAAATTTGGTGATATGGTATTAAGCTAACTGACCAATTGGATGTAGGCTGAACAACTACTAATTGAGGTACTAATAAAATTTCTCTTTGGTATGGTACTGGCGTACAACGTGTCTGGAAAGTGAAATTACCCTGATGCCAAACTTTGGTGAATGGCTGCTTAGCTTAAGTCATAAGGCTGTTTGAACTATGCCTTTGACAAAACTTCTATTAATAGAGGCGACAATCTTGTATTTTAGGCTGGGCGAAGCATAAATTCTTGTGTGAATTTTTTGTGGTTGTGCAACTGGTGCCTAAAAGACAGCATTAGTAATGGGTAATAAGTAAAAATTTTGTTATGAATGATGTTCCTGAAATACACTGTATTCATTTAATTATTGTTTAAAAGCCAAATGCCAATAACTTTTTAATTAAAAAGCATGTATTAGTTGAAATTTGTAATGTATTTTGATAAGTATTAATATAATGAAAAAAAAAAGGAAGGGAAACAAAACCCACATTCCTCTTAAAATTAACATAAGCTAACATCTTTGGGGACACCTTTTATATATATTATTAACGTTCTAGTATTGTTTATTATATTAACCTATTATGTAGTTCATTAACCTTATTATTGAAGTTTGCCATTTAACTAGGGTGATAGTTATTTGTTGCCATTCCATTGTATTGCTGATTCCGTTATTAATTTTGATTTAAGTGATTAGGGTTGTGATTTATTATTTAATTGCTGATTAACGTATTTATGTATTGCTGATTACTGGTTATAGTTGCGAACCGTTTTGTGAAGTTACTGATTTAACGTTATATGTATTGCTGTTACTGATGTGTAGTGGTTCACCATTAATAGTGAATTACCATTATTATGGAAGTTTTTCTATTCATATTAGGTAGTGATGATTTACTGTATTATAGGCTGATTTAACTGTATTAGGTTACTGTCTCTACTAGAATTTTATTGTGTTTTGTTTGGTAGTGCGATTTACCATATTGATAGTTGCTGATTTACCGTAATATAGTTCAGTGTATTTATGAGTAGGTTCCAGAAATAAACAGAAGTAGTTTTAATTGCAATTTAAAGATTTAATATATGAATTCAAAACCAAAGTTTCTTTTATGCATAAAGATTTATAATTTCGTTTGTTTACATATTATTTTGCATGTTTTTCATTCGTAAAATTTGACAAATGAAAGGTAAAATTAAATACATATGTAAATGAAGTTTACATTCGAAGGACCAGAATTTTTCATGTACAAAACGAAACCCCAAAAAGTTAATGTCTATTAAGAAAGTTTAATTGGATAAATTTTTGGGTCAAAAAAAATTTTAAGACAAAATGTGAGAAATAATTACTGATGTTACAAAGAAAAATAGTTTTAATTACCAATGAAAATGATGAAAGTACTGTCAATATTCTAGGTTAGATGAAGAATTGGCTATTTTCCGTTCGGTTACCAAAATGTGCGATGACAAATGGACCAGCAAACGCGAACGACAGTTTTTACTTTCAATTTCATTTGATACAATTTAAAAATGGCAAAAAACGAATTTTAGCAATTTTCATTCTGTATCGGAAAGACGCGCAAACCAAGGAAATTTCTTAGGTAAGATTCTTAAAACCAGATTATACAATTGACTTTAAAGAGTTTAAATTAAAAATTTATACAGTGGTTAATAGAATTTTAAGATAAAAAAGAGCCAAAACTGAGGCATGTAGGCCTCCCTCAATATGTGAGAAATTTTTTTGGTATATTATACTTTGCAAATGTTCACTGAAAGGCGACACTTGACTAGGGAAGCTTCACTAGTTTTGGGGTGGCGTAATCTCTGCTGAAGATGCAAAACCGTTATAGAAATTACAAATTCCAACTTATCAGATTAAACCTACCCTGCAATCCATAAATATTGCCTGATTGAAATAGATTAAATGTGTATTTTAAATATTTCTATTAGTGTTCTCTTGCTTTCTTTGAGGTATGTTACAAAATTTTAAAAAAATAATCCAAAACCTAAAATGGCTCTTGGCCTTTCACAAAATGTTTAATGCTAAAGTATTAACACATTAAATGGTATTAGAAAATCTTAAAAATATAAGTACTGAACAAACATGTTGTAATTATTATGTAAACATGAATACGTGACAAATAATCCTTAGGCATAAGCAAAACATGTTATGTGAATTAAGATTGTTGCAACATATTAAACATGGTTTTTGTTTTGTTTCAGGAAAAATGAGTGAGGCCAGTCGTAAATGAGTGAGGCCAGTCGTAAATGAGTGAGGCCAGTCGTAAATGAGTGAGGCCAGTCGTAAATGAGTGAGGCCAGTCGTAAATTCCCTAATTTTCAGTCATTTTCGATACCATTTTGGCGGGAAAGGACAGAATAGTTCTTGGAAAACCAGTAAATACGCATTATTTACTAGTTTTGAGTTTTTTATTTTTCTGATTTTTTAAATTCTGAATATTGTATTTTGAGACAAATATTTTTGCAAAAGCTTAAAGGGGCACTTTGGAAACCATGTAATGCCTTAAGCAATAACTTAAAAATTTAAGAAATAGTTATTCATAGATTATGAGGATTTAAAGAATAAGAACTGTAAGGGGATTAAAGTTTACAATGGGCGTTTTGGGACAATAGGGGAGTCGCTGGGGTATCGTATGCCACCCCTCCGGCGGGCATCCAATGTCCACCTCGGCAAGACGCTTCGTCCAGAGTCTGACAGGTCGCCGACAGTCTAGCCCTGGAGACACCGCAGCTTCCAGCAGCACGCGCCTTGTCCATGGCCATGAACTGGACGAGATAGCTGTTGTCTCGTGCAACGCTACTCCTAGTCAGGTGAAATATGGGAGTGGACCCCTCTCGGCGGCGGCCAACGGCCCTAGGATTGTTCCTGGTGAGTCAAGAGTAGTTCCGTTAGTAGTGTGTGTTCTTGTTGTTTCTACAAGGTGACACCTTCCTTATTTTCATATATGTTTTTAAGAGTTTGAAGAAATTGATTTTCGTCAGTCTACATCATATTAGGAAACATTTTCTTAAAAATTTGAAAAGGTTTTTTATCCTCAATAATTAGGGTTTGGGGAAGTGGCTCGAATTCTTTAACAGTAAATATCTCCGTTTGAATTTAAAGGGTTAAAAAAAGAAAACAAAAGAAGGTCGACGAGAACGAAAAACACGATATACGATATCTTAATCCTGTACAGAATAGTGGCCATGTAAGTTTTAACACCTGTGCTGAAACATTAACTAGAAAATTGTCCTCTAAGTTTCAACTCTCTTAGAGTTTATTGTTGTAAAGCCTAAAGCTTGTTAACAGTTAAAATATATTTTTTTAGTAGATATGATAAATACTATTCTGAAGTATAACAGGATTTATAAAAACTTTGTATTAGTTTGTGACCTTTGAACTGCGTGTGTTCTCAGTCTTGCCTTGCCAGCACAAATATATATATATATATTTGTGATATATATTATAGAGATACATATCAAGTGATGCATATCTATATGACATAATAACTATCTTCTTTTTTCTTGTGGAACTTTTTACTAATCTTATTCTTTTCACACATCCTTAAAAATGTATGGAGTCACTTCAAAGAGCTTTATTTTTTAAAAAGCTAACCCTTCCAAACCCCCTTTTTGGAGAACATAAAAATCGTCAAATTTGCTGTCAAGTATTTATTATTATGGTTATAACACACCGAAGAAAATTGATTTCTCAAAACTCGTTGAAAAAGTATAAGGAGAACTGTTGGACTTTATGAAGTTATTGTCCATTTGTTAACATATATCGATATTTTTATTAGTGTTATTATTTATAAATCGACGGGAACAAATGTTACTGTTTCTATGACAACTAAAATTATAAAATATTTGTGTAAAAAGCAATATTGATATCAGTTCAAAAAAATAACTACAGACATTTTCATCAGCGTAAATTTAAAACATCAAACGTTGGATACCTTTAATTTAACGCTTAACTTGCTGCTGAAATAAGTATTAAGTAACATTTACTGATTTTAAGTTTGTCTTCATCAGTATTTTAAAATGTTTAACAAACATTTCAATTTATTTAGACATTTGTTGTTGTTTTAAATGAATTCACTTGACTTTTTTTCTTTAAGAAAACATGCAATTCGGAATTTGATTTTATTCAAGCCGTTCCTTCTGATATAGCTACCGTTTGTATTCAAGCCGTTCCTTCTGATATAGCTACCGTTTGTATTCAAGCCGTTCCTTCTGATATAGCTACCGTTTGTATTCAAGCCGTTCCTTCTGATATAGCTACCGTTTGTATTCAAGCCGTTCCTTCTGATATAGCTACCGTTTGTATTCAAGCCGTTCCTTCTGATATAGCTACCGTTTGTATTCAATCCGTTCCTTCTGATATAGCTACCGTTTGTATTCAATCCGTTCCTTCTGATATAGCTACCGTTTGTATTCAAGCCGTTCCTTCTGATATAGCTACCGTTTGTATTCAAGCCGTTCCTTCTGATATAGCTACCGTTTGTATTCAATACAACCTTAATGTACTAAATATAAAATTCCTTCCTAACAAAACTTATTTATGAGGAAAAACCTTGGATTCAATGCCGTTCATTCTGAGATAGCAACCGGTTGTATTCAACTTACTTATTTTTTTTAATATTAAACAATTTGTTTCAAATAACAAGTTTCTCTGATATAGCTTTATTTGTTATTACACCGTATACCATATGTTGTAAAGAAAAAACCCTTGCAACCGTTCCTGTTGAATAAGCAACTTGTTTTATATCAAGCCAGCTTCCCTTCGTGATTTTAATAGTTTTACCGTTTTGTACAAGCCGATATACTGTCCTGAAATTTTTTAGCAAACCGTTTTGTATTACAACCTTTCCAATAAATATAGCAAGTAGGTTTTATTCAAGCCGTTATGTTGATTTATATTATTAACATTTTGTAAATTTAAGACCGTTCTTCGAATACTACGTTTGTATTCAGCCGTACCCTGAATATTTCCTTATTATGCATTGAGAAGTTTTACTTATTGATATATATCTTTATGCTAATTCAAGAAGACCGATTTACTCTATTTATAGCATACATTTTATTCAAGCCGTTTTAGATTTTTAGCTAATTTGTATTCAAGAGTTTTAATATATGAAATCGTTTGTTTTCATAACTTGTTCTCCTTCTGATATACACGGTTGTATATGCAAGCATTACATGTCTATACCGAAGCAACCGTTTGTATTCATGCGGTTGCTTCTAGATTATACTTTGTACACGGTTGTATTATGAAAAAACCTTAATAGTAATAAATTTTTAAAATTGATTAATAAATTTTGATTTATTTACTGAAAAAACAATTAATTTTTTAAAGTAAGGTCGGGAAATATAACTTGTGAATGATCAGATAAATATTCAAAATTTATTTTAAAATAAATATAAATTTATTTTTTTGAAATTAAGTATAATTTTATGAATAGATTTAATTTCTGAACAGTTAAATGAATATTGAACAAGATTTCTACATATTTGTTTTCAAATGACCTCAATATCACTGATCAGTTTGTTGTGAGAAAAAATAAAACTGATCCTGTCAATAACTTGTTTGAGAAACAAATCATTATTTGTAATCATATCAAGATAATAAAGCTTTACAGCTCCCGTTTTAAACATTTTAGATTTTTTATCCACGAATATTTTTTTTTTTCCATAAAAAAATGCCCCGATTTACTTTACGATTAGCAATATTTTGAATTACACGAAACGAAAATTAGAATTAAAATTTTTTAGTAAAAATAACACCTTTCCAAAAATATAAGTAACGGTAGGCTTTATTAATTTGTTTCATTAGTGGGAATTTGAATGCTTTGAATGATTTATCAATAATTTGTGATTTCATGAAGATGCAAGAACCAAGTAAAAATAAGACCGTTCGCGTACTACCGCCCCAAATGCATTAATAGTTCTCCATTAATTAATGCATTGAGAAGATTTTATACTATGTAGGAATAATATATTTTTACTACCAATATCTTGAAGAAAGTACGTGTTATTTTTATTTTACTCTATAATTAATTATTGTTAGCAATTTTTATTATATTTATTTATTATGTCCTTGTAGTATTATTGAGTATTTATTTGTGTTTTTCTATTTATTGTAGTATTTACTTACTTATGATTTGTTTATTTTCAATTAAATTTTGTTTTTAATCGCTGGGTGCGTAGATATACAGGGTCTGTAAATGCAGATAGCAGTACATGTCTATACCGAAGTATAGCTCTGTGTGTGTGTGCGCGCACGCGCGCGCGTCCGTACGTGCGTGTGCATGTGTGTGTGTGTGTGTGTGTGTGTGTGTGTGTGTGTGTGTGTGTGTGTGTGTGTGTGTGTGTGTGTGTGTGTGTGTGTGTGTGTGTGTGTGTGTGTGTGCGTGCGTGCGTGCGTGCGTGCGTGCGTGCGTGCGTGCGTACGTGCGTGTGCATGTGTGTGTGTGTGTGTGTGTGTGTGTGTGTGTGTGTGTGTGTGTGTGTGTGTGTGTGTGTGTGTGTGTGTGTGTGTGTGTGTGTGTGTGTGTGTGTGCGTGCGTGCGTGCGTGCGTGCGTGCGTGCGTGCGTGCGTGTGTGCTTGTGTGTGGGGTATATTTAGTTATACATTTTAGTATCGTGGATCTACTTATGAAAGAAATCTAATACATACGTAGAAGTAATGTTTTAGTATTAAATAGATTATTATTAATTGTGGAGTTGCTGTTTGACTGAAAATTGAAAATTCAATTGAATTTGTTTAGAGAAGATTGATGCAGGAAATCATAAACTTTGTGAACATAGGATACAGATAACATAGTTTCAAAATGTTTGTTTACAAACTAATTATAAATTTATGTTTTATGTGAAATGGATACTAGTAGTAAATATTGCTTTATTTGAAAGCCATTCAATGTTCTGAATCATTGCTTACCATACAGTAACTGTTGCTAACAAGATTACTACATGTTTGATTGTCGAAAAATAAAATTTACTTGATCAGTCTTGTATAGTACGAGAGATTACGTTAATAACTGTTATCCATGTTAACGGTTAATGGATGGTTACTATCGCAGACAGGCATTTCTGCAAACTTCATTATTTTATCAATAGCAATTATAATTTGTTATCATATATTAGCTACTTCATTAATACAGAAAACGACGTTTTAAATGCATTGGTGTGAGTGAGATGCATGGATAGTAGTCGTGCAAGTGAGATATAGAACTACTCTTCCCCCACTGTGTATTTCCATTTAAAACTGCCATGGAAACCAGGATAGTAGGCCACGTTCTGACGCACCAATTTAATGTCATTAATAGCAGTGACTATCGTTTGATCTGATTAACACAAACTAATGAAGTTTAGAATTAAATAGTTAATTAGTAAACTAACAATTACTAATAGCAATAACACTGAATAATGATGAATAATAGTGTAACCAATAAATAGCGACTAAACAAACGTGTACATTTCATTGCAGTAATTTTTTTCATCTTAACACCGATGCGGAATTTGAATACTTGAAGGTGGATGTTAGTCACGCCCGTAAAGTAAGGAAACTCAGCGGTGGAAAGAGTCCCATCTGCCGCTAGAACCCCTACATGCGTTAAATATAAGACGCAGTTCGCGTACTATCCGGCCCAATCATACTACTATGTTAAGCAGTTAAATTTAATGTATTACTTCACAAGTAATACGTGAATAACTGGCGATTATGAAAGTCTTCGAAGAGTTGGCCACTGCTGGTAGTCTAGTACTATCATATAACAATCCTCTATGTAAAGTAACAAAATTGTTACTAAAGTTTGTAGTTTAATGTTTCAAAAAGAACCAAGTATTTTTATATGTTGAGATAAAATTGAAGCTAAATTGTTTGTTTTATTTATTTATGTAGGAATATATTGTTTGACAATATATTTAACATGCCATTTTCAACAAGTCATAAACACTTGCATTATACTTAACTGTGAATGATAGATCGATAAACGTCATCAGGTCGGTGACAGGAAGCTTCGAGTAGTTGTAAAATCTCATGTACTCTGTGGCTGGTTTTATGCAGCGCGTTCTGTGTTGCACGACAGATGCACCGCGTTTCTAGTTCTAGTTCAATTTTTGTCACTATAAGTAAGCGCGTTCTCTTCATACCTGTGACAGACTTTAAGAACTCGCATTCCAAGATTGTTGTGCGTTCTCTCTAATCTATGCAGCAAGTTCGGTGTCCCTCGATAAAGCAGATCTCTGATCTTTTTAGAATCGAGGGATGGTAGGTTATATTTGCTGGACATCGATATGGCTAGCTAATACTTTCTTAATTTCTAATATTGTTATTAGCTTCTTTGTGTCGCAATCAGTTTGAGTAAAGCAACACCCTGGTTTGCTCCCTGTATTATATTGAAAGGAGGCTTACTGTCTGTTGATTATTGTCGAGTTTATCTGTTCGTTTTTTATTAGTTTATAATTGACGTCTGAGGTATAATTATATGAATTCAAAAAGAAGGGAATTTGAATTGAATTGAGCTCTTCATATGACATTTAGTACCAAAGTACCCTCTTTAAAGGGTAATTCTACAACCAAGTACAGAGAAAGAGATGGATTGTCAAAGCTCACGTAAGTAGGATGAAGAATGAAGTGCTAAGGAGTAAGACAATAATTTTTATCGTGTATTTTACTGTACATGATAAAAAGTACCCAATTGGCTTGAAGTATCTTAATTTAGTGCACTGGACCAAAACTGTTAGGAGTAGGGGAGGAAGCTGAGGAGAGCTGGCGTCACAGATGACATTTCCGCCGGGAGCGAACAAACATTGTCATCGCTGTTGTAAAGAACCCATCTCCTCCATCAGTCTCCACGAGGGGTATTGGTCAATATGTGATGGTTACATCGTCTCCACTCACTGGCAACGTTAATACAAACAGTCAGGAAGGGTGGGAGGAAACTGAAGAGAGCTGGCGTCACAGACGTCATTTCCGCAGGGAGCGAGCAAACATTGTCATCGCTGTTGTAAAGAACCCATCTCCCTCCATCAGTCTTCATGAGGTCTTGGTCAATATGTGAATGCTCTCATCTTCTCCACTCACTGGTAACGTTACTACAATCAGTCACGAGGGGAGGGAGGAAGCTGAAGACATCTGCGCCTCAGATTACATTTCCGCCAGGGACGAGCAAACATTGTCATCGCCGTTGTGAAGGACCCATCTCCCTCCATCAGTCTTCATGAGGTCTTGGTCAATATGTGAATACTCTCATCTTCTCCACTCACTGGCAACGTTACTACAATCAGTCAGGAGGGGAGGGAGGAAGCTGAAGACATCTGGCGCCTCAGATTACATTTCCGCCGGGAATGAGCAAACATTGTCATCGCCATTGTGAAGGACCCATCTCCCTCTCTCAGTCAGTCTCCATGAGGAGTCTTGGTCAATATGTGAATGCTCTCATCTTCTCCACTCACTAGTAACGTTACTACAATCAGTCAGGAGGGGAGGGAGGAAGCTGAAGACATCTGGCACCTCAGATTACATTTCCGCCGGGAATGAGCAAACATTGTCATTGCCGTTGTAAAGTACCCATCTCCCTCCATCAGTCTTCATGAGGTCTTGGTCAATATATGAATGCTATCATCTTCTCCGCTCACTGGCAACGTTACTACAATCAGTCAGGAGGGGAGGGAGGAAGCTGAAGACCTCTGGCGCCTCAGATTACATTTCCTCCGGGAATGAGCAAACATTGTCATTGCCGTTGTAAAGTACCCATCTCCCTCCATCAGTCTTCATGAGGTCTTGGTCAATATATGAATGCTATCATCTTCTCCGCTCACTGGCAACGTTACTACAATCAGTCAGGAGGGGAGGGAGGAAGCTGAAGACATCTGGCGCCTCAGATTACATTTCCGCAGGGAGCGAGCAAACATTGTCATAGCTGTTGTAAAGAACCCATCTCCCTCCATCAGTCTTCATGAGGTCTTGGTCAATATGTGAATACTCTCATCTTCTCCACTCACTGGCAACGTTACTACAATCAGTCAGGAGGGGAGGGAGGAAGCTGAAGATATCTGGCGCCTCAGATTACATTTCCGCCGGGAATGAGCAAACATTGTCATCGCCGTTGTAAAGGACCCATCTCCCTCTCTCTCTCTCTCTCTCAGTCAGTCTCCATGAGGGGTCTTGGTCAATATGTGATGGTCACATTGTCTCCACTCACTGGCAACGTTACTACAAACAGTCAGGAGAAACGAAGGAAGCTGAATAGAACTGGCCTCACAGATGACACTTCCTCGGAGTAAGTAAATATTGTCATCTCTGTTGTAAAGGACCCATCTCCCTCTCTCAGTCAGTCTCCATGAGGAGTCTTGGTCAATATGTGATGGTCACATTGTCTCCACTCACTGGCAACGTTACTACAAACAGTCAGGAGAAACGAAGGAAGCTGAATAGAACTGGCCTCACAGATGACACTTCCTCGGAGTAAGCAAATATTGTCATCTCTGTTGTAAAAAATCCATCTCCCTCCATCAGACTCCATGCCGGATATTGGTAAATATGGAATGGTCACATCGTCTCAACCCTCTGGCAACGTTACTACAAACAAGTAGACATGTTTAGAAAGGGTCGTTCAAGGTCATGAATTCCATCAGATATAGGATTCGTCACTATGTGACAATAATGTCAATTGGCAGAAATGTTGTTATTGTTTACATTACAAAAAAGTATTTATGGAGACAAGTAACTGTGCGTGTGATCTTTGTTTCCTATTCTGATAGTAACCATGTTCCAAAACTAAGACTGTACCACCATTCTATACCGATGTTTGTGAGTGAGTCATGACTAATAATACAATTTGATGGCTAATAGTATTTATTTGAATCATGATCATTTAAATAAATGAAAGTTTGCTTACAAAAACAAATCTGCAAGACAGACTTTGTCAGTATCTCCCTTGACGCAATTTAAATCAACGATCAGCTGTTATTTTCTAAAATCAAACAGACTTAACTGTGCTGTTAATGTTTGTAGGAATGCTTTGATTTAACACCTGGTTCTTATCTCGTCGTAACGCATCCTGATAAGGTTATTAGCACAGATGGCACTCCTTATAATTTATAGTTCCATAAATACAAAAAAATTTCAACATTTTTGAATACTCATACTTTTTTCAGCCACAAATATAATAAGCCGACATGATTACAGGAAAAAAGTGTTCCACTTGGGCTTCCTTCCCACCAACATCCGTAAATTATTGCAGTTATAGCCCACCCCCTATCCTTATCCTTTGTGACAACCATAAATATTCAAAAAGCCAACCTGACCACAGGAAACCCTTTCTATAAGAAACCATTCCACTTGTGTTCTCAACTTAAATCACAGTATTTACAACCAACCCTGCCACCCATCCCCTATTACTACAACCGTAAATCATAAATAAGCTGACAGGCCCACAGCCAGCCATTGCAGTAAGAAAACATTTAACTTAGGCTTCCTTCCCTCCAAAGTAAATAATTGTAGTTATATCAGTCGCCCCTCCACTTATTTCCCGTCGTATAAACTCCTAATTTAAGCATATTTATAATACATTTGTATTTCACAAAATGTTATTATTTAAATACAACGTATTTTGTAAGTGGTGTGAAATGTTCGGACGATGTAAGTGGACCCCCACTTTTTTCAAGTGAAATTAAATGGCCTTATCACTTTCACGAATTAGTCACATAACTATTATATTGAGTTTTTTTAAATTTAGATAGGCATAATTTGTAACAATAATCTTATAACCACACATGTAACGTAAAAATAAATAATTTAAGAGTGAGAGTTATTATAGTGAATTCCAAAAAAATTATAGAGTATGCATTAAAACTATTAATACAAAGAAAAATAAAGAGGTTCATGGCACTGGTGTTACATTGGTTTATTTTAATATACGTGTTACACCTTTGTCACAGGAACTAAATGGTTGCAGGTTTTTCAAGGTTGGAACTGATAGGAAGAATACTTTCCCTAACTACTGTAAATAAAACACCCACATATATCAATTTATTAACATTTTCACCATGAAATCTGTGATTCGTATGTTTTTTATCAGGTACAATATAGATACTTCTTTTAAATAAGTGGAATCACTAAAACTTTTGATATTTTATTGCCAATTTACCGAAAACAATTTGTTGTTTACCTTCATAATTTTAATATCAACCCCGTAACTATATTTAATACAGTTAGAATTCAAATTTTAATTCATAGCCACAGTGATTACCGAGTAAGCTCTTTTATCAAACGGGTTTAGTATGTTTTAAGTTGCCTTTCCTTATCGTAATATATCAAGCCACGCCCCGGAGAGTGTCGGATGTAATTGATTTTTGTTTCTTGTTCCAAACATCGAGAACAACTTTTTTTTTTCTACTACGTTTATTATTAACAAAATAATATATTCTGATGACCTTGATAATCGAGTTTTATTATTTATCACACTAAAATCAACCTTATCCTTTTTATTACTGCAGTGTGAGTTAAAACTTTATTCAAGATTGTAACAAATTATTGTGTACTATTATATAAAATAATTTGTCGTTTATTACTTTGAGAGCGGTTTATTTTTGATGAGATCATATAAATAATACACTTATAGCCTATTAACTTTTGTTTTGACAAGCAAAATAACATTTATTTTAATTATAAAATATTTATATGAAGTGAAGTTTAGAAAAAAAACAACCAAACCCAGTTGTATTTCAGTTATACAAATAAGATTTATTTAAAACTGCAATAATACAAGCATACGTGTTCACTATTATATATTTAACATTAAACTTACATGTGATGCAAAACTTATGTTTCTTAACACAAAATTACTTTCAATAGGACGTTATATTTTCCAGTGTCTTATTTTTTATTGCATATACATATTTATATATTATACATAAAAATTAGGATTCTTATTTTATAAAAGCAGATATATCAAATTTATTTAATTTTAACTGCACAGTAACGCGACGTTAGCTCTTTTAATAGTTTCTTCCTAGAATTAATGAATTCAGAAAACTCATTAGTGGTACTGTATAAAAAATTAAATATCTTCACCAGTTGTTTGAAAGTTATTTATTAGCATTGGATTGTTCATGATATGTAGATATTATTTAAGATTTCCAATGCTTCGAGTATATAGGAAACAAATACAACGTTTCAACAGGTATAACAAACTCCTGTCGTCTTCAGTGTAGTGGTGAGTCTTCACTAATCGTGTAGTGGTGCGAGGACCCTTTCCCCCCTCCACAGTGGAATTGGAAGCTGGTCGGATAAGTTGAGTATTTTGTCTATTTAATAACTTGCTCTTTGTTCTGTTGATTTTTTTCATATTTTGTATTAATTTTTGTATCTCATTGAATATTTGGTATATTTAATAACTTGCCCTTTATCTTGTTGAACGATTGTGTATTTCGTATTGTATATTATAATTTGTATAATTTTGTTATGTGTGACAGTTTTTAAGAACTTTTTACTGTACTTTCAACAGTAATCTTTAGTATCGAAGCAAGTCTTTTTTCAATTAGAATGGGTTAAGGAGAAAAAAAGTATTTTTGGATGTAGGCTAAGTTAGTAAGTACACCTGAAGACGACAGAAGTTTGTTATACATGTCGAAACGTTGTGTTTGTTTCCTAAACACTCAAATAATTGGAAATCTCCAAATATTATCTACATATCATCTTCACCAGCTTTAAACACTTAAAGTCAAGGATAGAGTAAAATCTATTAAACTCATAAATAAACGTAGCACTAACAATTAAATATAAGATAAAATTAAATTACGTCCACAAAGAGTAAACAGATTTTGAAAAGAGTTAGCTGAGAATGTTGATCATAAAATAATGTTTTATATACATCGGATATCGTATTTACGTCTACATCCTAGCGTTAAGTTTTTAATGACAACCATGCATTACAATGTATGTGATATTACCGCTTCATTGACTATGTTTAGACTATAATTTATAGGCATGAGATAAACAAATCAGTCAAGAAAAAAAAAATCAAACTATATGGATATAACTATTTTAGAAGAAAACTATAAGTGGTGTTTAGATAACATCGTGATCAGGATACGTCAGTGGGATGAGAGTGGCCTTCTTTGTGCTGAGGATAAGCAGTATGGTTGTGTTGGGGTGGGGGGGGGAGGCGGGGGGTGCGCTCTGCGTCACTGCGGACAGCTTATTAAAGGCAGCTTTTCCAAAGTGGTTGTTTATTTTAAATGACTCCTAAAATAGGATAGAGATCTGTACATTATCAGTAACCACATATCCAATATTGATCGGAAAGATAAATTAATTTTTAAATATTATGTTTTAGTAACCTAAAAGAACACCTATGAGTAGTAGGGATTTGCCGTTCCTGGCCCAGAGCTTGAATTTCGGTACCAGTGGACCAGAGATTGAATTTCGATATATATATATATATATGCTTAGATGTGTTTAGATTGATAATTTGACAGTTTGCTCGGATGGTTGATAATTTTGTGTTTGCCGTTCCTGGCCCAGAATTTTGATGGGGGAAAAAATATGAGTGTTGAATGTTCTAGTTTTACGGCGTGGGGTTGAGTTTTGTCTACCGTAATTTCTGTAGGTGTAGATAAACAATGTTATTTACAAATGGGTTCAAGATCAGGCGATTGTCTTGATCCACGATTGTAACAGTGATTTGCTGTATTTTTCGCAGGGCACTATCTAACGGAGCATAATATCTCTGGAGCGGCGTTTCTGATATTTTGTAGCCCCGCGGTACGGCTGGGAAAAATGTGTATAGCATTCGATGTTCTTTGTGCTTGTGCAAGTGTTCGTCGTGATTGGAGTAACTGTTTTCAACCAAATTGCAATGTATCTCGACTGTATCCACACTGTTTTTTTTTTTTTTTTTATTGGATTGTTTTTTTTTTCCCTGGTTTTTTTTTTTTTTTTTTTTATTTCCCTTTTCTTTTTTTAATTTTTTTTTTCAAATTTGGGTTTTTTTTTTTTTTTTTTTTTTGGTTTTTTTTTTTTTTAGTTTTTTTTTTTTTTTTTTTTTAAATTATTTTTTTTGGTTTTTTTTTAAAATTTCCCCCCTTTTTTTTTTCATTCCTTTTTTTAAAAAAATTTTTTTTTTTTTTTTTTTTTCCCTTTTGGGTTTTTTTTTTTTTTTTTTTTTTATTTTTTTTTTTTATTTTTTTTTTTTTTTTTTTTTTTGTTTTCCTTTTTTTTTTTTTTTTTTTATTTTTTTTGGGGGGGGTTTTTTGTTTGTTTTTTTGTTTTTTTTTGTTTTTTGGGGTTAAATTTTTTTTTTTTTTTTTTTTTTTTGAATTTTTTTTCTTTTTTTTTTTGTTTTTTTTTTTTTTTTCTTTGTGTTGTGGTTTTTTTATTTTTTTTTTGTTTTTTGTTTTTTTTTTTTTTTTTTTTTTTTTTTTTTTTTTTTTTTTGGGGGTTTTTATTTTGTTCTTTTTTTTTTTTTTTCCCCTTGTTTAAATTTTTTTTTTATTTTTTTTTTCTTTTTTGGGGGTTTTTTTTTTTCTTTTTTTTTTTTAAATTTTTTGGGGTTTTTGGGTTTTTTTTTTTTTTTTTTTGGTTTTTTTTTTTATTTTTTTTTTTTACCCCCCTTTTTGAACAGCATTATGATTTTTAAAACTCTTTGTCTCCCATACACACACATAGGTGTCTCTTAAAAGTTACTCTCGATCGATGCGAAAAAAATAGTTTTTTTAAATAGCCGTGTTTGCCACATGTTATTCAGGTGTGGAGGCCCAAATCACGCCATTCTCGAGAGCTTCAAGTTTCTCCTCAATCTTTTCGAGCCTTTCGTTTGTTTTTCTCTTCAAGTTTCGGACAGCATCGAATAGTTCATTGAGCTCTAGTCGAAGTTTGATTTCGACTTTATCGAAAGCTTGCAGCGATTCATGGGAAAACTCTCTTTTCATCTCATTGATTTTAGAATCGACGTATTGTGCACTATTACCACCAGCAACAAAAGTGATGTTCGTATCACCAAATTTGTTGATGTGAAAAGTACTGCCACGATAACTCTCCATAGTTATAGTCTCTTACCACCAAGACTTCCAAGTGTATTTGTTATCTCGTAGACACCGCACGATATCATTCCAATCTTCACTTTTGTCGTTACGTCGTAACACCTCAATACATAGGTGGCCGCATATCGGAGGATCATCAAAGTCTTGGACGCTGTCGATGTTGTATTTGAGATTGTCTGCACCCAAATAACGTACCAACTCTAGTGGTGGTCTTGCATCACCGAACGAGTCGAAGTATAATTTATGTTCTCCCCGTTTTACGTAACACGTCCAGTGGGTGCCATTAGATGATATATCTCCAAGATTGATGACCCCACATTCGATGGGACTAGGTATTGACGGTAGCATTTGACGCATAAACACGCCTCGAAAATTTTCTATCTTTAACGTTTTGACGTAATTTTCAATTTCAGCGAGCGAAAGGGGTGTGATCTTTTTTTATTACCAAGCAGTTCGTCTAACTTGGAGTTGATGCGCCGTTTAAGACCTGAACCTTTAGGACCGATAATACTGTCAAGTTCACTGTCAATTAGTTGTTTCAACCACGGTACGAACTTATTCTTGAGTAGTGGTGCTATTGTGTGCCTCACAACTGGTGAAATGAAACGTTTGCCACCAGGTACATCTGTTTCGACAAAATCTAGCATCTCTTTCAAGAGACCTCCTTTTTTGTTCATTGAAAGCTGTCCGTATGAAAGCTCCATCCGTAATCCTTTATTATCTTTTTTCGCTTTGACTATACGTTGGTGCTGTCTTGGTGTGAGCAAGATATCATCGCCACCACACATAGTCACTTGGTCTTTCGATAGACCAATGCTCGCACTCTGCCGCCTTCGGTAAGCGGTGCGGAGCTTACGTTTCTGTCCATCCGACAGCCTGATTTTATGATGATGATGTAACGCAACCATAATCATACACTTATAACTAAGTCATGGATATTTACTGTCCAAAGTGTAAAATAAAAACGAGCTCAATAAATGTTGAGACTTTGAAAACGGTAAACGAAAAGTGGCGACACAAGGCACAATGCGTAGTTTGTGGAAAAGAAAAGAGTACATTTATTAAAGCTCCGGATTTCGCTAACCAAATGAAACCTTCCTTGATCGAAGCGAAAGAATTGCATCGACCGGTGATAAAGAAATTTCCGAAACGAAGAATCATAACGCTTGGAATCGATGATTTGTGGGCTGCCGATTTGGTCATCATGGATAGGTATAGAGGTGAAAACGACGGTTACAAGTACATTCTAAATGTCATAGACACGTTCTCAAAATATGCTTGGTCAGAACCATTAGTCAGAAAAAGTGGATCTGATGTAGCCGAGGCATTTAGAGTTATATTAGAAAGAGCTTGGCAATGCGGGCACGAGTCACCCAATCTACTTCATACAGACAAAGGGCGTGAATTCGTAAACAGTGACTTCAGGCGTTTGTTGAAGGAACATGAGATCAAGATGTATCATACTGAGAATGAGGAAAAGAGTGCGATAGTAGAAAGATTCAACCGTACTCTAAATGAGAAAATGAAAGTACAATTTGAAGTGCGTAAGTCATTTCGTTGGATTGACATTCTCCAGTCTTTACTGAAAGACTACAACAGCAGTTTTCATAGAACGATTGGTATGATGCCAGTTGAGGTTAATGCGGAATGTGAACCTGAGCTTAGACGCAGATATGCAAGCAGGGATGAAACAACATCAGCAGTGCGAAAACCTACATTTAAGATTGGTGATAGAGTTAGGATTACGAAAAATAAGGGCCACTATGCAAACAAGTACGGACGCAACTGGACTCGATAAGTATTTACCGTTTATCAAGTTAATAATACAAATCCAGTCACATATAATATCAAAGATTCTGAAGGAGAACATATTATCGGATCGTTTTATCAAAAAGAGCTCCAAAAGTCAGTATTTTAAAAATGAACAAAAAATAAAGTTTTTTTTTATTTATTTATTTATTTATTTTTATTTACCTAGCAAAATGTGATTGTATTTCGAGTAATGTCATACGTGAAGTTTGTTTCTGCGACAACAACAACGTAAGCTGTGGTACCACTGTTCGCTGCTGGAGGTGCGACTGGATTTATAAAGTCTAACTCAACTTGTATATTGCTTCTAGATCTGTCTGTCGACTGTGGATGTAGATGAGTATCTACGACCATTATTGGAAAGTTGCTTTGGAAATTCTCAGGAGTTAACATAACATCAGAATCCCCAAAGTTCACCATTCGAAAACGTACATACTGATCGTAAAGAAGTCGCCACTTTGAATCTGACATATTCAAGTTTTGCAATTCTTGTGGGTAGCGATCACCGTTTATTTTGACGGTTACGTTCTTTATGGTACAACTGTCGAAAACTGATGGATTTGCCTTTTGATCGTTCGAGCGATTAGTTTGCAAACCAATTATGACGAAACGTGGATCGTTCACACTCCGATAAACGTTGGTGATGTCAAAGTTGAATGAAGATCCAAACACGCCTTTCTTCTCGATACACTGCCATTGGTAGTATCTGAACGATAGTCTGTCTTTGTCGCTCAATTCTTTCAATCCCGCAATAAGTTGTATACGACTGGTAGATGAGTATTCTACCAACGGTACGCGTAGAACAAACGATGTAATTTTTACCTTTCCATCTTCAGGTTCAACATCGGTTGCTTCTGAACCTTTCCAATGACACAGAGCGTCGTTGTCTTCGGAACGCGTGAATGTGATTTCAAATCCACCTTTATACATCGGATACTGAAGGTGGTCGAAAAAGCCGAGACCAAGATGACCGAGCGTACCTAGTGCTTCAAATTTGCCCCCTCCACTGTACTGGGATACGAAACCGCAGTTTGAAAGTGTGGCCGTATTTGTGTACATCAACATACCCTTGATGTAGCCTGTTACACCCGGATTGTCTACGCTATCAATGATTGTGTTGTGTTTCTTTAGCTCAATTCGTGAGAACAGGAAAGCTGGGAAGTTGTTAACAAGTTTTATAGTAGAATTCTTTGGGTATGCCGACCCGTCTGATTTTTTCACGACTTCATCTTGAATGTGAAACATTATGCGAGAATCGTAAAACGCATCACCATGATCCAATCTGAACACAGTGTAGTTGTTCGGTGTGTTGAAATTGAGATCAGACACTGCGTTAACAGTCCTGTACTGACTCCTCACAACACCGCCCATAAACTTGGTGTAGATCGCTTCCATTGTAAAATATATCACCACTTATAGTATTCACATAGGGTACATAGAACCGGACGTACCCAAACCCATGCCGAGTTTACGTTTCAGCCACATTCCACCGGTTGTAGCAAGAGCAACTGCACGTTCATTCAAATCAGCATCAGGTGCCATGACTCTACGCCACGCCTTCTTCTGCAACTCACGATCGGCCACCCATCTGTCTTCTGTATTTTTGTGTTTGCTGTACCAAATGTCATGTTCTTTGCACGCCTCGTCAAGTGGGTTGATTCCTTTATCTCCTCTAGCCAATCGTTCGTCTAGTTTTGTACCGGGTCCACAAAAATTGTACGTATCAAATTGCAAATTGCGTGGAGCATGAAGCTCGAACGGTAGATTGTTGATGATATCGTTCAAAAGCCCAGACCCTTCGATCACACTCTCCGGTAATGCTGAAAGACAACGTACTAGATATTTTGTTCCTCGTGGAGTCTGCACTAACTCTTCCATTCTGTCGTATATGAATTTGACGAGAGATAGTTTCTCGTTATGAAAATTGTTGTTGCCGGCCATTTCTTGAGCGTAAATGTAATTCAATCGTTTTACCAGTTCATTGAGATTGCTGATGTATTTGTATTCTACCGGCCTACTGCTGTAGACTGCCAACCCAGACCCAGTCATTTCATCATTATTGTCAGTCTTTATATTTTCTTCCCAAATTCGTTTGATCATGCGTTTCCATTTACGACCCTGACTCGCTTTCGGTCGATTTGAAAGAGGATCGTTTTTCTGAAATATGGAATTTGTTCTGAGCAATATATCTTTGTATGCATTCCAATCGTCAGGCGTATAGTTGTCATCACTAATGTAATCGTTTTTCGTCAAAAGACGCCAAAGACCAACCGTGCCTTTGTAAGTTTTTTGATCTTTTATTAGTACGATATCGTCGTAATTAAACGTGATCGGCTCGGATCCAATTTTAGCTTGATTAGCATTGTCATCGTACCAAATACCGAACTGAGCATCTCGGGCTTTAGGTAAATAACTTGATGCAGTCAATCCCAGTGTAATTTTCTTTGTATCCATCAGTTGTTTAAAGGATTGATTCAATTCTTGTGAAGGAGTATCTATGTCAGAACGCTCAGACAACGGGCTTCGTCCGTCTGGTGTACCAGATCTCGTTAATGGTATTCGCATGAGTTGTCGCATACGTAGTCTTTTACGTTCTTCCATTTCTTTAGCCTCGTTGACTGCATCTTTCTCTTTTTGTTTTATGATTGCATTCGTTATGGGCTCATACTTTTTCTGCCTTTCGCGCATCTCCTGCATTTCTTGCACGTATACACTGGAAAATTCATTCTTCAAATTATCGTTCAGTTCCTCCAACTGTTTGGCTTTTACCACCGTTAGAGGTTCAGACTCCTTAGGAAGCGGAGTCAAAATGTTGGGTGGTTTTTCTGAAGGGTGGTGCTCTATTGATGGTCGAGAGCCAGATGACCGCTCCTCTTTCTCAGCGGCTCTGAATTTGCGTATAAGTACTCGCTGTAGCTCTTCAAGACGTTTTGCTTCCAATACATTAGCCATAGTGCTATACTTATTTAAATACAGTCTGTTAGATTTTTATCTTGCAACTGGCTTGGGTATAAGTTTTTCATTTAACATACATTTGTACTTTCCCGAGTGTACTTTTTTGTTCATGTCAATAGATAGAAAGCCGTGTGGTTTACTCCAACATTTCTTGCACATAGATTCAAATTGGATGTACGACATATCTGAGCCGACAAAGTCTTCATATATTCGCTTGCTGTAGTGCTTATTCTGATTGAACACGCAAAGTAGATTGACATTGTTACGGATTACTTGCATATCCACGCGCCCATAGCTCTGGCTGAGATACACACAGGATATGAGTTTATGTCGACCTCGAATAAAGTATTCTTTTATTGGGGTTTGTTTTTCAAGAAGGCAGTCGTCGAAAACCACCAACGAATTTGGTTCACATTCATCAACTGAGATTAGGTCTACGCAGCTTGTATAAAAAAACGCTATCTGTTTCCCTAACTTCACCCCAACTTGGGCGTACATGTCACGAAGGTTAGAGTACGCAGTCTGATCGATTGATCTACTGAACACGTACAAGTTCTTAAATGTCAACCCTTGGCCGTCGTAAATAAAGTTCAGCAAAAGATTCGTTTTCCCACTACCGGACGGGCCAACAATTAAACAGCGTAGTGGTCTCGGTATCAGGTCGTTGTCGAAGTAGTCATTAACATACACTTTGATATCCATTCCAGATGGGTACTTATAAGTGGGGTATTTTATAATGTCCCCAGGGTAGTGATTTGATCCCATCTTCTAATATGTAGCGTTTGTCATCTTTACTACTCAGTGATGTTTTGAATAGCTCAACACTGAATAGTTCATGCCTAGAACTACGTATCATGTTCATAGATGCGTATTTAGTTTTCCCTTTGAACAGACACTCTTTGTAGTCTGTAAATGATATCTCATTTTCCACAACAGACTTTTTGACCCCTTTAGATCGTTTGGAAGTTTTCAGTTTATCTAGTTTATTTTTTTCGTCATTCTTTTCTCCGTCTTCTAATTGATACGCGTACATTTTGGATCTAAGCCCGACGAATTCTCGCATGATAGAACCCTTTAGTTCGTCTTTCATTTTGCCCAATATTTTTTTGTTAACTCGGGGCATACCGTACGGATTGTTTTCTGCATAATCACTAGTGTCAAAATATTTAATCATACTTTGCATGTCCTGATAAAAATCACTTGTTTCTATCTTGTACGTAAGAGAATCTGTGTCTGTATATTGCAATGATATTTTATCGCCGTAACGTTTTTTCATTACATTATAATGGAATTCGTACATCATCAACTTTGATACGTCGAGAACACACGCACCTACATATATGGGTTTGTTAAATTTCGTTTTTACTTTAGCCATATGAACCGCAGCTAAGTTTTCACAGAAAATCGTCCGGCTCGCGAAATTAGGTTTGGCAATCAATTTCTCAAGCTGATCACATTTTGAAACAAGACGAATGTGTACACGGTTCCGAATATTTTCCATAGTCTTTCCGAATACTGCATTATTCATCAGTTTATAGAAATCCTTCTCAAAGTCGTTTTGGGCTTTTATGCGATACTTCGTGTTTAAGTTGATATATTTATCAAGAAATTTTGACTGTACGAAACTTATTATTCTGTGGATCTTTGTGACCTGCATACCCAATGATAAATAGAGTTTTAAATTACGATAGTGTAAAACATATCTTTCTTTGTTGTATAGAGTGGTTAGTAATTTTGCTTCTTTAGACCCTGGTGGACACATTCGCTCAGGAGCTAGGGGGAGATCAGAATGTTGATCGTGTAGGTTTTCAGGGTACACCAAATCAACTTCAAGTATATAACCGATTGTATCATCATCGTTAATTTTTGTAACATCGAAATACTCTATATCTGCACCAATGTCAGCTCCATCTTTCACCCAGCGAAAGTCTTTTATCGGCATCGGCTGACTCATCGCATGACCGTAAAGATTGTTCATATCTAGATAGGTTAGATATGTGCATGGAAGCGTTGAGTCATAATCTTTCATATAGGGATTGTTAGCTTTAGCGTGACGGTTCGAGCATTGAGATATTCCACCTCGAACCATTTTTTCCCACATAAGTAGCATATTAACATCAGACAATAGGTCAAGTTTTACATTTGTAGTTTTCAGCATCGCACTCCAAGCTAGACCTGGTGCTGTGAAATACCATGCCGGATCTAATTTGTATATTCCCATGCACACATCTCTAAAATTTTCCATGACATCAGCCAGTAGCAGTACATCTGTAGTGTTGTATAACAGTGTGTATTCCTTTAGGTCTTTAACTCCTAGATCATGCCAGACCATACAAGCGTGTTTGTAATCTTGCTCTGTGATATTGGTCTTATTTAATTTATTATAAAATGCTGATTTTGGCGGTAGTGATGTCTCATTGTACTTGTCCAACGAATCCATATAATCATATGGATAGACACCCTTCCTCAGTAGCAGATCTACAGATTCATTCTCATAGTGTTTGATAGTATGCATTAGTTTACTTTTAGGCAGGTTGCTTACGAGAGTGTCCAAACTGAGACTCATAAATTTGAAAGAATCAAGGATTCGTAGTTTAATACCATTTTCCACCTTCACAGTAAACGAAATGTACCGCTCTTCGTTGTTTGGTATTATATCGATAGTGTTACCACGCTCTCCGAATTGCTTAATGAATAGGTGTGTATCATAACCAGCCAAGTTGTGAATGAAGACGGGTATGAAATTAGGCACTTTATAATTCAAATTACATTTGTTATGGGCAACACCTCTGAATTTACCGGTTATATGATCATGATCCATCACGCGGTCATCTTCTAATACTTTTCTACATATGTGACATCTGTTGGTGATTTCAACCTCTCTCAATTCAAGATCAGTCAGTGGTAACATTGGAACCGCATTCTCACTGTTGTAGCGTTTAAAGATTTCCTCCGATTCACATATTAATGTATCTACAAATTTTGAAGCTGCATCCTCGCCGAAATAACTAACTGGTGGTTTATAAATACCTCTGTCGTGTGTTCCATACAAACAGAAACTTATTGGTCGATGTTTTTGATATCGCAGGGTATAGGGTTCTGTGATTCCTTCGGTTGGATCCTTCTCCTTTTGTGCTTCTTTTATTGGAATCAAACAACATTCGAAATCAGCGTAGAATACAAACGGGACTCTCATCGAGCAGTTGAATTGTCTGAATTTGATGAAAGAACCTTCATCTGGCAACTCGACTCTCAAAGCTTTGTGGTTCCCACAGTCCAATTTATGTTTATCTAATAAATCCTCTCTTCCGAAATGCTGAAGACACCGTCTGCACAGCCAGATTCTATGTCCATTTTTTGTCACTTGTGAATTCACTAATTTTTCCAGATTCTTTATGTAACAGTAATGAGCTTGCTTTTCATTCTTCATATACAACAAATCTACGTGTTGGACTTTTTCTTCATTTGTAACTAGGAGAGGATAGATTATAAACTTTTCGTCATAAGCATATATGTTAATTGAAATACCGGAACGTTCCTCAAATGTCGGAACTTTGGAAGTCTGTACCGGGAAATCAATACCTTTAAGATATTCGTCAAATTCATGTTCATGTGCTTTATACTTGCTCACCCGTTGAGAATGTTTCTTTGCTGGGTAAAGTGCGGCTAAAATGCTCCACAAGAAACACTTTTGATCATTATTTTCCACATTGATAACAGCTTTCCGGTTTTCAATAGCTGGAGGTAGTGGTATGTAGCTAGCTCCCTTCAGGGGGATATATTTGTTCAATCTAATTTCCATGCCTTCGATATTTTTGAGCGTCCATTGCAATCCGTTCTCCTGAAATTCCTCCATCTGGGCCATGATTTTTTTCTTTGTGCTATCATAATATTCTGATATATCTGAAGTGGGCAGTAATACTGTATTTTTAGTTTTGAAATTCATGGTTCGCTCAATAACCTTGCCATCTGCTGGCCGTTTGTAAACAGCGAAAAACCAAACGTTAACTTTTAGGTTATTTTTCAATATTTCATTTTCAATCAGCTCAATGACTAGGGGTTTATACGCATTAAAGAAACGGAACACATCTTTGAATGCTAGTTGATTAGCAATAGTGTAGGTTTTCAATCGTCCCCAGAAAGCGGTTTGTTTTTCCCGGATAGCCTCGGCCAGTGATTGTAGTTCGAATGTTTCTTCTTTCTCTTCATCCACATTGTTCTGTGGCGAGTTTTCCAACGTTGGATCATCTGGTTTGTTTTTATTTTTGTACTTGGGGTTCTCAATTACAGTACACACGGAATCTGAATCTGAACTTAGATCGTCGTCGTCTTCTTCTTCTTCTCTTTTATCAGTTGGACTCAGTGGTGAATATGAGGGACTGTCTGGAAAGTGAAGTGGAGATCCATAAACGGGACTGTTTGGTATATTCAATGACGATTTCTCGTTAATGTTGTTGTTTTTTTTTTTAGGTGAATATGTTAAATCGAAATCGAGATCATCTTCATCCCAACTCTGATTATGTGTAGACTCAGGTGAATGAGGTGGAGATCCCATTATATTTCTAATTTTATTCGAATCCGAATGTACAACTCTTTTTGGTGGTTCAAACACGACTTCTTCCTTTTTAGGATCGTCTAAAAATGACAAATCGAAATCATTTATGGCATCTCTAAATTTAGCTTCGTTCCAATTTGGATTTCTACGTGCTTCTGAGATTACGTTACCCAATAATTCTATAACATTATCTATGTCAGCCTCCCTCAAATATAATTCAGGATCAGAACTATCATGATCTTCTGGCTTTTACTTAGGAGAAGCAATCGGGGAATCAGGTAGTGGGCTGATTGGAGAAGGAATGGGGGCTGACCAATCTACCTCAAAGTCAGGAGAAGATACTGGGGAAGCTGGTAGAGGGCTGATTGGAGAAGGAATGGGGGCTGACCAATCTACCTCAAAGTCACTATGAGGAGAAGATACTGGGGAAGCATCATCTAGCAATGGGCTATTTGGTCACTTGTTTGTCTTGCGAGCGTAAGCGCTGGGATTGATTGGTGTCGTACGTTTACTTTTCATAAAATCTTCATCGTATGTCTGGAGTGGTTTTACAGGCCGGCGATTAACTTTCGACTTCGGATATTTTGCAACAAGTTCGGATATTTCAGGACCTGAGGCTGGTAGTCGTTGAGCAAAACGTTCCTCTATTCTTTTGATTGTTGGATTGGACACAACGAAATCCGAAGGTAGCATCATCCTCCTTTGTTTGTGGTCCTCAGATTTTACATGGGAAACCAAATTAGACTTTTCGATAGTCTTCTCACATACCTCACACAATACTGATTCTGTGGAGTATGGATACATCATTGCCCTTCGTTTATGAACCCTAGATTTTATATGTGAGGCATATCTAGGTTTTTCAATAGACTTTTCGCATACCCAAAACATTACCGATTCTGGAGCTGGTTTGATTCCAAAACGTTTGACTCTGTTGCGTAGCATCGTATTAGTGTTACACTTTTTGGATTTTCTGTGTCTAAGCATATTACGAATAGAAACTTCGGTGCCACATATAGTACATGCCTGTTTTGTAGCATCATTCGAAATTGAGCTAGTCTGAATATCTGGAACTGCAGCCGTTTGCTCAGGAGAAGAAGTCGTGATGCATCTTTTCGATTTACGATGCCGTGACATGTTGGATGCAGTCACTTCAATTCCACACTTTGGGCATGGTTTCTTTTGCGAATAGTTTGATGCCTGGTTGAGTACTGGCATTGCAGTGTTAGGATTATTTGAAACTGCGATACTAAAACAGCGTTTCGATTTACGGTGTCGTGACATATTTTTAGCCAGAACGTCAACACCACATGCTGGACAAGTTTCCTTCTGAGGACATACAGTGGTGGTTGAAGGAAAAGGTCCGAGCGCTAGCACCGTTGATTGGTAGCCTGTGGAAGCTGCGATACATTTTTTCGTCTTACGATGTCGAGACATATTTGATGCATGTACAAACGCATTGCAAGTAGGACATTGCTTCTTTGAAGCCATATCGTTAGCACTCAGAAGTGCTGATGAGTTGACATCAGTCTTATAAGTAGCCATTTGCATGGAGTTAGCTGTCTCCTCTGACCACCCTGAACATATGTCGTATTTTGGTGTTGAAGAGTGAAGAAACGACGAAGCCATATCGTTAGCACTCAGAAGTGCTGATGAGTTGACATTAGTCTTATAAGTAGCCATTTGCATGGAGTTAGCTGTCTCCTCTGACCACCCTGAACATTTGTCGTATTTTTGAGTGGAAGAGTGAAGAAACGACGAGGACGACGAGAGAAGATAAACGTCACCTGAACGACACGTAAACGAAACCTGAACGACACGTAAACGAAACCTAAACGACAC
The DNA here is from genome assembly GCA_035578905.1 of Stictocephala bisonia. Lineage (NCBI taxonomy): Eukaryota > Metazoa > Arthropoda > Insecta > Hemiptera > Membracidae > Stictocephala > Stictocephala bisonia. The sequence continues at coordinate 8,958,035 of JAQJVL010000003.1, forward strand.
GTAAACGTCACCTGAACGATACGTGGACGAGGGAAGATAAACGTCACCTGAACGATACGTGGACGAAACGTCACCTGAACGATACATGGACGAGGAAAGATAAACGTCACCTGAACGAAGGGGAAAGACGACGATGAATGTTGTTGCTGCACCACATACATATCGTTAGCACTCAGAAGTGCTGTTGAGTTGACATTAGTCTTATAAGTAGCCATTTGCACAGAGTTAGCTGTCTCCTCTGACCGCCCTGAAAATTGATCGTATTTTGGGGTGGACGAAACGTCACCTGAACGATACATGGACGAGGGAAGATAAACGTCACCTGAACGATACGTAAACGAAACCTAAACGACACGTAAACGTCACCTGAACGATACTTGAACGATACTTGAACGTTACATGAACGATACTTGAACGATACTTGAACGTTACATGAACGATACGCGAACGTTAAGGGAAGACTTTTTTGAGTATTGTGGAAGATGTGAAATTATTGTATTAAGGTGATGAGGGACGAGGGAACATGACAGCCAAGTGACGGAGCAGCCGCATCCACCACCGAAACACTGCACCACCGGGACTGCCTGTGCCGCGATCGAATCACTTATAACACCGCGCCGCCGGGACTGCCTACACAGTGCTCCGCGAAACGATGCCACTGCAGAAATCTCGATCGGCGTTCTGGCCGAATTCACCGCGTGACACTCGAACCCATTCACCGCGCACCAAAACTAAAACACAACTTTCAATTCACGCCTAGCACTGCGACACAAAATTATCAACCATCCGAGCAAACTGTCAAATTATCTATCTAAACACATCTAAGCATATATATATATATCGAAATTCAATCTCTGGTCCACTGGTCCCGAAATTCAAGCTCTGGGCCAGGAACGGCAAATCCCTACTACTCCTATGTGGTGAGATAGTACAGAATCATCACACTACTGTTTATTGATACGAATTATCAGAATAGTATTGTATTTAGTGACATACTTATAGTATGAGTCTTTCGTTCTAACGAATGTGTGTGAGTAGTTTTTCTAATTTATTAAAATTAAATATTTATAAGAGGGTTTACATATTATTTTACGTACTGTAACTAAATTAGTTAAAAAAGAAGTAGTTTAAATAATTTATAAGAGCCATTTTAATCTATTAGTTTAGTATATTATAATGACATTTTATAAAAATAATAATAAATATTTTATATATGATTTTTTTAGACAATTTGAGGATAACTATTATGCATTTGGAAAGGCCAAAGTAAAGTAAACTACACTATTTATTTGATGTAATTTTGATTTTGAATATATATTTTTTAATCAGCAGGACACATCAGGGTGACTCTAAAATGTTCTATATTTGACGTTGAGATTCACGCGTTTTAGGTAAGGAGGGTGAATCTCTTACACAATGTTAGGGGAGCCATCGTCAAAGTGCAAAAATGGGATTTGGTCTTTGGGGATGGTCAAAGACATACTATGGTGAACCCTAAACAAGATGACCTTCCTTATAAAACCAGGTCAAGACGACTTCTATTAATTTTGTGTTCTCGAATATCATAGAACTTGGGGAATAAAACTGCATATCTACGGAATGAGATATTTGTTCGGACTTTACTTTGAGGATTATAATATAATATTATGGGTATTTAAAGATTAACCATTATTATTTATTACTACGTTTGGTATAATGTTTTAATATTAAAGTTCTTCATGAATGGAATACTGTTTGGGCCTACTAAACTACCACTGGATATAAAATAAAGGAACGTATATTTTATACTTGATTTTTGATTGTCAATTACTTACAATCAATTTTAGTAGTTTAGAATTAATAGTAAACACCTTCTCTTGTCCACATTTAACATATTCTTTAGGATACAGAGATTTTTCAAATATGAAATAATGATTTATTCCTTCAAGTAATACATAATTATGAACAAAAAGTAACAACTCTCGGAATTAATCAACCACAGTTTTCCAGTAGTTCTGGTTGATGAGTCCAGTCCATTTACATAATCAACAGATAAAAATGGCTCACTGTGGTATCTGCTTGAATAGTAACTTAATAATTATAGATTTACCTATATACAGGAGTAATACTACTAATGTAGACTAAAACATTTTTATATTTGAGACAAATACCTAAATACATAAAATATAATACACACACAATTTGTCATATGTACTTAGAATAATATAGACAGAATTAAACAAAACAATGAACAAACAAAAAACTATCAACCATCATAACTTTAAGAAAAAAACAGAAAAAAAACGGAAAAACATCAAATAAAAAATAAATACCTATTTAACACCGTATTTACATCAATACATAATCTGCTGAAATAGGTTAAATAATGAAAATCATATATGCTACCGAATACTATCTTTTGTATTACGAAAATACAAAAAGGAGCAAAATCAACTCATGCGAGATATTCCTCCAAAAAAGAAGTTTCATGTAAAGTAAACAACCAATATTTTACCTTTTTGCAAAAGGCTTTTAAATTTGGACTTTCTTTAATATTTGAATATAGTTGATTAAAATATTTGAATTTAGTTGATTAAAATAATTTTTTTTACTTTCATTTTTGAAAAGAACATAAAAAGTTTATGTTGTTAAAATATGGCAACCAGCCACAGTATCACAACCAGAATGCTTTCTAAAGTGATAAACCCTTTGAAACAGATCTAGTTTGAAGAACTGAACAATATCCTTTTAATATATATTGCTTTAGTCACTGCTGCTGTAGTAACAGTACACATAAAGGAACGTTGGTTTCAGGTGAAACAGTTATATCGGTAACACCAAAGTGATGTTCCAGGTAAACTACAGGTACACACATTCTCTTTGTGATGTTTCGTAACGGATAATGTACACGGATTTACTGGATAAGTGTGAAAACAAAGAGGTTTCCAGAAATTGGTAATTTACACCTGATCCTATAGAATATAATAGAAGCCTTAGAATGGAAAGTTGACACTTAATGCACAATACCGGAAAAACCTCTCAAGTAATACGTTTATGTCATAAAGAAACCAGTGGAGACCGTTATTTTACAAACAAAACCCTCTCAAGTAATACGTTTATGTCATAAAGAAACCAGTGGAGACCATTATTTTACAAACAAAACCTCTCAAGTAATACGTTTATGTCATAAAGAAACCAGTGGAGACCGTTATTTTACAAACAAAACCCTCTCAAGTAATACGTTTATGTCATAAAGAAACCAGTGGAGACCGTTATTTTACAAACAAAACCTCTCAAGTAATACGTTTATGTCATAAAGAAACCAGTGGAGACCGTTATTTTACAAACAAAACCTCTCAAGTAATACGTTTATGTCATAAAGAAAAACTGAACTTGTTTTGAAATTGGGATAAGAGAAGGTTAATCAGCTCCGTCCACTCCTCATGAAATGTACAAAGGCGCCATCTTTGAGAAGAAACTTCTATAAATTGTAGTACTTGTTAAAGACTACCTATGTAATAGTTAAGTTTGCAACACTAGATCAATTATTTGGCCACCAATAGTCATCATTTATGTTAAAGCATTTTATAAAAATATGGTAACATTTGTTATAATACTATATACTAACACATAAATAATTTATTATATGTTATAGTGAAGGTGGACCCCATTGACAAGTCAGTTTAGTTACTTAGTGAGGCCACAATTATGTAAGTTTTTTAAAGTAAACTTACTGTATTTTAAATATTAAAGCCGAAAGAGGACCCCCATGCATAAAACAAAAATTACAGATTCAAGTATGCCAAAACGTTAACAATTCGATACAGTTTCACGAAATACACCCAACTTATATACTTAATGAATTATATAAGTATAAATAAAAATATAAAGGCTGCGTTATATACTTGGAAAAATTTCAAAAGTCACACGATATTAATACAAATAAAAATGTAAAGTGATCTGCTGTCACAGAGCTAATTCCAGTCTATCTAGCCATTTAAGACATGCCTCACTAATTATATTTGTTGTAGCTAATGCCTGCGTAAAACAGCGCAAGGGGCACTCTGAACCTATGTGATCCATAGTATGTATATACTCCCCACAATCACATGACTGATCCAATGTCAATATCCATTTGTATTTCCAGAAGCTACATCTGCCCACTCCAGTTCGGAATCGATTCAACAGTGACCATTCCTTACGAGGGAGGTTAATCAGAAGATTAATGTATAGGTACTTGTACGGGTGGATGGTAGGGAACACTACCGTTGAACAGTGAGGGGAGGGGTCATCACTATTGTAGGTGGGTGAGGGTCATTATTAATGCTCATTAATGAGTGGGCGTATTTGGGTTGTAACCAATTTCACCTTAAAACTACGACCAGTAACTTGATGCTCTGAGAGTGCCGTGAGATCTTAAGTAGGCAACACGTATGTGGACCCAGATTGCATTCACAATTGGAAGGCGCTATCTATTATATATAATTTATACTGCGGGGGTACTGACCCAAACACCTGCTTGGAAGTAGTTTTTTTACCTTATACCCAGGAAAACTAGCTTGCAGGCTTGTCATTAGGAAATATCAAACAAAAATACACTTTCAAACACAACATAATTGTTAAAAACACATGGACGATTACAACACTCCCTCCCCTCAATCACCTTGCACAGTCCACCTAGGTATCGCTTGGAGGGGGCTACCCCCTCCACCACTCGTGACGGATCAGCTTACCGCAATGATTCAATTCGTCTTTGACGGTCGTGGTGAGTTGATCTCGTGAGTGTAGTGGTGCGAGGATTCCTTGCCCCCTGCCTCAGCGGGGAATTGGAAGCTGATTGGAAAAGTTGAATATTTTGTCTATTTAATAACCTGCTCTATGTTTTGTTGAATTTTATAAAATTTTTGCATTTATTTCGTGTCTTGATGAATATTTTGTCTGCTTAATAACCTGATCTTTTCTCTAGTGATTTTTTTTTCATTTTGCATTTATTTTTGTATGCCATTGAATATTTGGTCATTTAATAACTTGCGCTGTGTTTTGTTGACTGATTATCATATTTTGCATTTCTTTTGTATTTCATATTGTGTATTATATTTTATACAATTATGTTATGTGTGGTCGTTTTTTTTAAAGAACTTTTGACTTTCAATATTAATCTTTAGTATATATTGAAAGTCTACGTAGCTGTTAAGCACATGTAGTATTAATAAAAGACCAACTTAAGTCTTTTCTGATTTAGTATGGGTTAAGGGGGAAAAATGTTTTAGATGTAGGCTAAGTTAGTAAGTACACATGAAGACGGCATGAGTTTGTTATACCTGTCGAAACGTTGTGTTTGTTTCTTAAACACTCAAAGCATTGGAAATCCTCAAATATTATCTACATATCAATACAATACCAATATGTTTTGTAAAATAGGCTATAATTTTGTTATCCTTCGAAACCAATATAAACATTTATGACTGGAGAATTATTAGGTATAAAGTACACTAGTATTGGACTTTCAACTACCCGCATACGTACCTGGTTTACCTAATTTACTGATTCAGTTGGGTTTTTAAGTATCTTATAATATACCGTATTTATATGAGGTATACCTGCTATTTATGTATACCCGTATACAGTTGCAGGATCCAATTGTATTCAGAAAACCTTATTATAATTTAAAGGGAGGATGGCTAATTAATTTAATGAATTTCTCATCAATTCCATTGAAGCTTACTATTTCAAAACAAAGCTAATTGAGATAAAATTAAAAGTGTTGAAAACAACTGCTCGTTACTTTCCAGAAAAAAAACTTATTTACAATTTTTATAAACGTATTTTACTTTATACATTTTTCATCTGATAAAATTGAATAAATACTTACTTCCTTTGAGAGTTAATATTGTATAACTGTCAAGGATGTGTTTCGCCTCATTTTTAGTGAAATACATTTAGTAGTTTGTTTTGGTTAAGGAAATGCATGTAATTGATTGATTTAATATTCAATACATCGTAATTATGAAAACGCTTATCTATATTCTCATTTCATATAAAATAGAATGTTATTTTAAATATATCATATTTGTGATATACTGATTATAGGTAAATACCTTTTTTGTATACCAGTAAAAAATTATTTAATTAGTAATGTTTTGTCTCAGGACCTTAATTTGTACGATTAGCTAACCATTAATTGGTAAATAGCCCATGTGTTTTTTTAATAATAATATTTCTTAAAACGTCTCTCAAATTAATCATATTTCAAGAAGAACTTAAATTAACTGTCACTTAAAATAATACCAGAGATGGGAAAGTACAGTTTTTGAAGTTATACTTCTTTGCGCCCGTTAGACACTTTGGGATGGGATGTTGGTCGAGAAACCGCGTCACGCTGAAAAGTAAGAACAAATTTTTAAGAACTATCGATTAATCGATTGTTAATCGAAGAAATTTAATCGAAGAAATTACTGATAATGATAATATAGGTGTATAATATAATAATGAAGTCACGTATAATATATTGAAGATAAATATATTGAATAATATTGAAAAATGTCATATTTCATTTATATATCCTGTCTGTTTGTGTGCGTGAGTGGGTGTATGAGAATGGCCAAAGAAGTATAACTTCCATCGTGTGGTCCGACGCACACCCAATTTTTTTTTTTTTTTTTTACAAATGTCTTATACTTTCTTTTTATTTACTAAATAAGTATATATATATATATATATTATATATATATATATATATATATATATATATATATATTCAATCGTGATAAAAAACAAAAATTTCAAATTATATTGCAGGGTAACAGTAAAATAAACAATATAAACTCGTACACCCTCACTATACAAAAATTGAATGCAGAATATAGGTATGAATATTAATTCAGACTTTTAACAAAAATAAATATTATAAAATATTATAAACGAATCAACGGTAAGACAATAATAGTGATTAAATATTAACAAAAAGCAAAAGGAAAACAAATATAGATTGGTAAAATAAATAAATAAGCAAGATACATCAAATAAAATATGGACATTGAAATTTAAAACAGATAGTTAAGTTTCCAGTAGGTATAACACGTATATACTTAAACCAATTTATAGTGAAATAATTTTGTGAATGCAATTAAATAATAAAGTACTGCAATTGCATTATTTTCTGGACACTGGCTCAAGTTCAATGGTGAAAATATATATTAATAGTTTCATGTTGGTTGGATGAAACAATTTGTAGGTTCCATGGCGAAAAGATGTACGAGTACCCCTACAGAGATCTAAGATTTTATGTTCCACATTTTATACCTTCCTATTTCTACTTTCCTTCCATCCGCTCTCTTTGGGCGGAAGGTGAACACAATTTCTAACACTATCTCTCATCTCATCTACACAATAAACTCTTGCTAAATATACCCTTTTTGAAAAATATTCTTTTACTCTGTCCAATAAAAGATTTTGAGTCTTCTTTATTATCTTTTTCGATATTACAAAGTTCAAACTGAAAATAATCGTACAAAAAAATAGTTATGTTTATAATTTATATTTAGTATTTTTTTACTATCTAAATTCAGCAACGTTACTTGAATATCCACGAGAATGTTGTATTGATATAGAAATATGTGATTTTTTAATGTCATTATTCAAAATATATTTATAAACTTTACACAACGTATCATTGTATAAGTGTAGAAAATAAAGTAAATTAGTTCAATAAAATACAATGCAATGATTGGCCATAGTTGTATTGGCGTGTGGTTTAATTGTATTAACTATAATTGATCGACTCAGTCACACAATTGGTTGATTGAAATCGAAATTAGACCATTTATTATAAAATAGGAGGGAAGAGTGGAACAACAATTCAGTATAAAATAATAAGCTCTCTTCTTGTAAAAAAAAAAAAAAAAAAAAAAAAAAAAAAAAAAACAGGAATTGCTGAGATTTTACACTTAAAACTTGAAAATGTGATTTTTTATAAAAATTATCTAAATAATAAAAGTGCAATGGATATACAGGGTGTCACAAAAAATATTTCTTGGATTTCAAACCTAAATTAAAGCAAAATCATTAAGGTTAACTTTTTTTCAGAACTCCACTCCATTTAGTATTTTATTGTTTTTTTTTTTTTTTTTTAATTAAGAACTCAAGAATAATTTGATCAGCTAACTTAAAATGTTGTACATTTCTTTGCATCACCATTACCAAATAATAAAAAATGGCCAATAAGTTATGCTAAGCAGTTTAAAATTGTATCTATTTAGATATTTTAACTCCAAATATCTTTAAACATTTTAAATATATTTTAAACTGCCACCATTTTAAAATGCCTAATTATAGCTCAATGAATGTTTTTTGAACTGTTAATTAACGTTAGTGTAAAGAAGTGTGCAAAATCTTAAGACAATGAGTAAAACCGTTCTGCCATTAAAGTTTTTGTAAAAAAAAAAAAAAAAAAAACAGATAGACAAAATAATTCAGTGGAACTCGAAAAAATTACCTTTTATTATTTTGTTCTTAATTAAGTATAGAAAATTACAGCCAGGAAACATTTTCTGTAACAATCTGTATGTATGTGTGAATTAACTCATAAATTACAGTTTTATACAAGTGAAAGATTTTTGTTCGCGAAGAATTTAACTGAATATATGTATTTCAAAGAAACATTTTACATAGCATGTTTGATATTTTTATAAGATTTATGAATTTGTAGGTTAGGAATACATTTTTAATATATTTAAATTTAAAATAACATTCAAAAACGTACTAAAAATAGGGAAAATTCTATAGGATAAATGTTTTATTATTATTTAAACTTTAACAAACAAACTAAACCAAAACTGAAAGAAACATAAACAAAATTCTTGGTAGGTTTGAAATGTTTTTCCTAGATTTTAGTAAAATTACTTGTTGTAAATGGGATTATTTATCGTTATAACTATTGTATCATATTAATTTTATATTTTGACACTTAGCTATAAATCTAGGTTGGAGGACAAAAAGTCCAAACCAAAAAATCCAACCCGGAAGGACCAAATCTATTAGGTCCAAAATTATTTTGAGAAAATCTATTATTTTCTCAAAATAATTTTGAGAATAAACTATTTTGAGAAAATAAAATATACGGTTCATTAAGCTTTGAGAATAAACCGTGATCCACTTGGGTAGCAGCCGTGATCTACTCGGGTAGCATCCGTGATCTACTTGGGTAGCAGCCGTGATCTACTTGGGTAGCATCCGTGATCTACTTGGGTAGCAGCCGTGATCTACTCGGGTAGCATCCGTGATCTACCTGGGTAGCAGCTGTGATCTACCGCAGGTTAGGTTAGGTTAGGTTAGGTTAGGTTAGGTTAGGTTAGGTTAGTTGCTTACTTCAATAAGCACCATTTTGAAATAAAAATTAGTTCAAAATAAAAATAAGCTCAAAATAACAAGTATTGGACTTTTTGCTTAGACTTTTAGGTATTGGCTGTTACAGCTTTTGGACTTTTTGTCTTGGGCTTTTCGGTTTAGACTTCTTGATTTGGACTTTATGTCGCACAATCATAAATCTATAATGGAAGAGACAGTAGTACACATCATTTAGTCTGTGACAGCATAAGTTCAAACTTGGGACAGGAAGTATAGAGTAACTTCATTTCACTAGTGATGCCAAGTAAATGTCTTGTTTACGTTTAGACTTAGACATAAATATCTCAAGGGTATTTCTTAAAAATCTACTTCATCAACACTAGAATGAGAAAAGAAATACTATCTTAACGGTGTTGTTCTTAAACTGAATTCAAAACTAAGTAATGATTTGTATGTACTTGTACATACTTATGTTGTATTTGCTAATAAGCTAATCTGTTCCTGAACACTAAACTAATTTGTATTAAGAAAACACTATTCATCTCAATCACAAACAAATTCTTGGTATCATGATATTACTATTTAATTTGATAATCTGACTAAATTAAAACTTACTAATTATTAATACTTCTATTCTATTTTAATTTCTACTATCGAATAAATGTTATAACACCGTATACGTCTGAGCAGCTAAAATGTAACCACAAGCTATGTTATATTTTTCAAACAAGTAACATATAACAAAATAATAAAATTATTCAAAAACGTATCAGAGAACGAAAACTCAAATTCCTTTTGGTTAATAAGAGTACGCGTTAAATCAATTTATCGTATTGAATGTTATTAATGTGATTATATAATCAAGCATATACATTGAACGCATTTTCCGGAGAGAATTAATCAATCAGTATGAGTAAAATTGTATTGATAATCTCCATAGTGGCTTATGTTTATAGCAGTTCTAAAGTGAGAAAGGTACGTGGACTCCAAGCAATAAAATGAACCTGAGGGGTTTGGAGGCCAATTTTATATTTTCCTATCCTTAGTTTCCTTCATCCGGACCTTTGGGAAGGAAGATAAACATAAATCTCTCCCTCTCTCTCTCTCTCTCTCTCTCTCTCTCTCTCTCTCTCTCTCTCTCCTCTCTCTCTCTCTCTCTCCTCTCTCTCTCTCTCTCTCTCTCTCTCTCTCTCTCTCTCTCTCTCTCTCTCTCTCTCTCTCTCTCTCTCTCTCTCTCACCCCTTCTAATTTGATTCTTGGTTTTTTGCATACCTTGTTACTGTTTAACAGATTTGGAGTATCAGCTCTATTCCAACATTTGAATCTAACAGAGTAAAAAAAAAAAAAAACCCACTATAAATCATAATATATATAAATGTAAAGACGATGTATTCCTCTCGTTCTCTCCTTCTGACTGGACTTCTTTTCTCACATCCCCTTTCTCGTAAGTTCTACTACTTACTCTTATCCTGCATTACTCCACCCCTTTACCTCCATTTCTGATACAAGGTTCATAATGACGTAGAAAGTTTGATCAAATCAATCATCTTATTTTTGTATAAAATGTTCCTTATTTTACAACCAACTGAAAGGCTTGGTGTAAAATATTTAACTTCCTCCTATGAAAGTGGCATGAATTATTGATGAGAGAAATGTTTTTTTATGTACATAATAAAATATATGAACCAAGAATACACAATGTAAATTTATCTCGTTTTCTCTTCTCCCCTTACGTTGCATTTCTTCCTCATGTCCAGGCCTACTCAATCCTTTTCCTTCCATTAATGATACAACATTTACATAAATTACATGGATGAATAGACATGTTGACTACATTAATAAAACTGTTCATCAGAGAAGTAATCTTTCGCTTATAACAAATTGAAAGGGTTGACACAAAACATAGAATTTCTTCTTATTAAAGTGGTATAAATTATTGATGGCAGAAAGGTTTCTTAAGCAATCGAGGTCGTGCTTTTTAATTCACACTTTCCCACAACGATGAAGCCACAACTTGAAAGTTATCAGCATTAAATTATGTTTGTTGCTTTCTGAAAGATTAGAATACTTTCAAACTTTGAAAGTTTTCAGAATTTTTTATTTCGTGTTTATTCATAATAACTTATGGTACAGAAAGTTGATAAATCGATATCTATTTTTTTATTCATAAAAATAATTTAAAACTGTTTTTTTCTTTGTGACTTAAAAACTGATTTGAATTACGTCACTTTACGTATTAATTTTTTTAATTTCATTTGTCCTAGTAAAATACAATTAATTATTCGCTAAGTAATTTTTTTTCAGGTTTATATATTTCCAAACTATCATAGATATTCCTTTGAATATTGATATTGCTTGTAACATTCTTGTGTACTTTCTATGTAACTTTTGACATAAAAGCTACTTCTGGTTATTTTATCTGGAAATAAATCAAAATTCTGGCTCAAAAGGTTTCTAGCACTGCTATGTAAATGTTTATTTTATTGTCTGCGCCATTTGGAAAATAAGTTATTTTACTTACAATTGGACAACACAAAAATGGCTAATGAATTTACTGGCTTACATCATAATAATCGGTTCAATATAACACTTTCGAGAGGGACTATATTTAGATCTTATTTGTTATATTTGGCTTAGAATAAAATACACATTTCAAGGAACATTATACATTTTTATAGAATTTATTTAAATGTTGTTACTCTTTTGGATCTTGATTTTATAGAATTTACGACTAATATAGTTCGAACTGAAACATTTTTATAAAAAAGGGTCGTATACATGTCTTCAAGAATTCCTGCAAACAGCCATTAATTTAAATATATAGCTTCGATTTTTATTAATATTAAAGGCAGCTTTTCTATAAATGTTAAGATAAAGAAATTATGAATGTATTACTCAACCTCTAATTTTTTACATCGATTGAGGATGAATAAGCTTTCTAAACTTACATTTTATTTTCTATTCAATCAATGTGTTGAAATTTTACCGAGCCTAAATTTTCTTCTAATCTTTATAATATTTAAAAATCAACAAGTTAAAAAATAATCTAATAATAAATTCAACAAGTTGAATATATTTAAAGAGTGAATGCAAATAAAGAGTATTTGAAACCCAAAGAAACAACTGCCATTTTTATTAACTAAAAAATACTATTTATATGCAATATAAAGAGATATTGTACTTTTATTACATTAACAGCTTTTCTCCTGAAATCAGGTCAAATGTCTTTCTATTCATAGTTTTCCATTTACGTGAAAATGGGAAAATTAAACCAAAAGTAGACTAAATAAAATCCATCTCTCATTTCTAATGGGAGATTTTAATACGAAATGATTGCAATATAAAGTTGAGTTGGTATTTTAGTCATGTATGTTTGAATTATGTATGTTTTATTTTTGAAAATTTATACCTACATTTTGTATTAGTTTATACTTTGTCCTGAATCTTAAGTTATTTAATTTAGATTTTTAAATCAATGATATTACTCAAATGAATTTCTTTAATTTTTTATCTAGTTTTATATTCCTTCTAACAAAAATGGACATATAAGACGTCCAACTCCTTAAAACAAAGTTTGCGGATTGTTTTTTAGATTTGCCTCGTTTATTTGTCAAACCACTTACAAGATGACATTTATGACTAAATGATTGAATACAATTCATGTTTTTATTCAAATGATGAATAATGAAGTTTTTAGATTATATATGTAAAAAAAGACTTAAATAAGTTTCTAAGAACTATTATTTTAATGATAATTTTTTTAGAGATTGCACATTTTGTAATACAAGTGTTAGTTTAAATACAAAATATATTAATGGCTTTAAAATGTTATTAAATTGCAAAAAGACATAACTAAATACAAAAAAATCCCTTTCAATACAAGAAATAATTGTTCCATAGTTGATTAACTGCAAAAAATAACACATTATATGACAGATGCTATGCAAAGAACACCGAAAATTTGCAAACTAGGTATAACTATTACTAAAATAGTAAGTTAAATGGACAGCTTTATCAGCGATAGATTTGTGGAATATTTTAAAATTGTTTTGCCAAAGTTTTTAAACTGTTTAAAACTGGCTGCTCATTTTCATTGGGCTACTAATTAATTACACTTTCTAGGGAACAGTCGGCTTTAACTTGTAACTAAGACTACATTCACTCATCAACACTCATCACACTCAATCGAAATCCATATTCAGCCACATTTTGATGTTCAGCGTCCAAACAATAAATAAAAAAATAAAATGAAGAAAAGTGTGATTGCACTTCAAGTGCATTTGTTAAACTGAAATGTTTTTTGGCCTTATACAATATATTATTTTTTAAATTAACAACACTATATCCCCTCCCCACATTAGCTAGAAAAACACAACTTAAGAAGTAGGTAAGTAATAGAAAGAATCAATTGAGTGTTGAACAAACTTCCTTCTCTGAACAATTAACTTCTATGTTGGGCGCCCAGTTTAGCACTATATAAGGAGTTTATTTATAGATTTTATCACAGCTGCTGCTAAGAGTAGTAAGATCTTGATCTTGACTCACAAACGAACAAGCAATGTTTTCCCCTCCCCTCTGTATATTAATTAATATCATAGCCCCACCTGCCCCGTCCCGCAAATTCGACAGAAGGATATAACTCCCTCATTTATAGTAAACTCTAGTAATTAATAATATATATATATATATATTATTAATCTACTCTTTTAGCCAAATATGACTGTACAGATTTCAACTCAAAATTTGAACAAATATCATTTATAAACAAATTATTGTTGACACTTAAAAATGAAATATTTTATATTTACTAGGTTGGTTAGTACCTTTTGTTCATTATATTTTTAAAATGATAGTAAAATATATCACATTTTTTGTCGTGAGTTGTGCACAAAAAAGACCAAGTTAGTCACTTTGGCAGCCACATATCCAGAAAGAAAGTTTTTAGAATTTTTTACTATAACTTACTTAAAAACTAACAATTTTAATAAAAAGAAACCCTTAAAATTTGTAATGGAATACCCTTAAATTTGAGTTTTTCTTTTACAAACTAATTGGACTCAAAGTTAAGGATTTAAAAATGTTTTAGAAACTGCAGAAAATCCTATTACAGGAAATCCTGATGAGTGTCTGATTTCAAGTCAGGATTTTAAAAGAGACAAGGTTGTGTTTATAACATGTATTTGGCTCTAGAAATAATAAGAATTATCGACCGATAGGACAAATTACAATATTTGTTTTTAAGGTTGAGAAATTAAGTTTCCTAATTTCTTAATGAGCAATATAAAGTTAATTGTAAGAGAAAATCACTTACTTATTCCGTCGTACAGCTCCTGTGTGAATAGTATATTCAGAACATGTTTCACCGTAAGTACGGCATCCTCAGCTGGTCATCAAGTGAAGATCAATCCACCTAATGGGTTTAGTCACAAGATAAAATTAGGTGGATTGTTCTTCACTTGTTGACCAGCTGAGGATGCCGTACTTACGGTGAAACATGTTCTGAATATACTATTCACACAGGAGCTGTACGACGGAATAAGTAAGTGATTTTCTCTTACAATTTGATTGAACAGCTCAGGGGCTAAATAATGTATATGAAATAAAGTTAATATTGACCTTGATGAAAATTATAGTAGTTATAAACGGCTCAGAGAGTGTAGATCAAAAATTATAGTAGTTATAAATGGCTCAGAGAGTGTGGATCAAAAATCGTAAAATGTATAGCTCATAAAACTGTGCTGATGTGGTCACCGCCCCTTCCATGTCTGGCCCTTAGTCTCCCTTTACGAATGTGCTTTTATTTTATTTTTTATTCGACAGTTGGTAATAATTTTTATTTTATTTTAGCAAATCAGTTATATAATTTTAAAAGTTTTTCAAGCATATGTATTAACGTTTGACGTTCATAAATTTTTATAAGATAAATAAAAATATTCAAAAGATTAAGGGGCGAAACTTAATTGACGTAATAGTTTGTTTAATGTAAACGAATTATGAATACGTCGACCTATAACACAAAACAGTTTAATAGAAAAATACATATAACAATAATGTATTCGCTGAACGTCAGTAAAAGCCTAACATGCATTGAACGAAACTGATATGACGTAGTCAAACAAAGATTAAGGGGCGAAACTTAATTGACGTAATAGTTTGTTTAATGTAAACGAATTATGAATACGTCGACCTATAACACAAAACAGTTTAATAGAAAAATACATATAACAATAATGTATTCGCTAAACGTCAGTAAAAGCCTAACATGCATTGAACGAAACTGATATGACGTAGTCAAACATGTTTTCCATTACCAAGATTGATTTGTCAAACTAAATGTACAGTCATATATGGAGTTGAACACATGAATTATTGTAATAGGTTTTGATTGATTAAATTGTATATAACCAAAATTGTATATTTTCTTTTAATAAATCTTCTTTAGGTACTCAATAAAAAAATCCCAAAAGTATTTACTAGAAATAATTCAATTATAAAACATCACTCATAAAAAAATTCATGAATACATGTTTACTTTGGCTGTAATACGAACGTATATAATGAGAACCCGCCATGCACGTACAGTGTTGACCCACCCACCCATCCTTACATGTACATTGGAATTTAAGATACACGAACATTATCATTGGTGATGACCCAACCTGCCCACCCATACATGTACATTGGCACTGACCCACTCGCCCACATATACACGTAAATTAGCATAAACCCACCCACCCACTCATATTGGCACTGATCCACCCACCCTCCCAAACACGTACATTGGCACTAACCTACCCGCCCATCCATACACGTACATTGGCACTGACCCACCCGTCCTTGCTTAGTTGTTGTAGCTAATAGACACTTGTGTAATTTCTTAGCTATATCAGCTTTCAAAGAGAAAGATAAACCGGCCTTAAGAAAATGTTTTTGGTAAAAATCACGTTAGAGATGCAGAAATAAAATTTGGTGCATTAATGGGCACTAAACAGTGCCTCCAGTTTGAACCCTTCTTAACAGATTATGTATATAAATGTTCATAATACTATAATGTGAACATAAATAAAGTGTTTGGGAGATTGTAGGCGATAGGTTCCATGCTCGGTTCTCTTAATACCAACATGGCATCCGCTCAATGGTTGTCATCAACGTAGACACTACGAGAGAAGTCTGGAGTGTCCGTGTTGAATGGTAGTCGAGGTTCAGATGTTGTGTAGGGAAGAGAACTGACTGTCAAACTTGTCAGTTAGCTGAAAATAAGACCAACACTACGTGGTTCGGATCCCACGTAAATCTGTAGGTCCCATAGTTGCCCTGGCTATTGGGCTATTAATAAATAGTCCTTTCTGAGCTAAGTCGAACTCAGATAGTAACAATGACTACACTCGTTCATCTACACTCATTCACACCTCATATTCGCCCATATCTCTACGATCGGCGTCTTAGAGATGAATAATGAATAATAATAATAATGAATAACGGGTAGGCTATCAAATGAAAGGGATGACAATCTAAATGGGTCTGGAACGACCTAAGGCTCCAAATTAATATTGTAATCCTTTCTATGATTTCCCTTCTTACTGTCTTTTGGGTCGGACTATGAACAATTAACCTCCATTATACTTCCCATCATTCCAATAATCCTATAGTCCCTTATATTGTTTATTACGTACAGTTAACTTTACAAATAAGATTTATGACTCAACAATTTACGGATCACTTTCAACTGCTAACAAATATTTCATAATCCAACAGTTCCATATGTCCTATTGCATGTTATCAAAAGTACAATATTCTCATTTCCGTTTAACAAAACTGATAATAGTTGATATTTTGTGATATAGTACAAGATTATACAATTTATATTGTGAAAATACGTCAACAGCGATTTTAATCTTATTGTGAAACAGCTGTTACAGACAAATCAATGTTAAACCATTTATCTTGAAAAGAAAATAAATTGGTTCTTTGAAGTAAAATGCAACGTGTGATCATTTGTAACAATAATTGATGGACCCACTCACGATTGAGCGATTGGAATCGAAATTAATGTATTAGTAACAAAAGTGGAAGTAGGGTTGAGAGGGTTGTTCGATATTAACTCAACGGTTCTCTGCTCATTCAACTGTGAGGTTGGCTGGAAATAGGTTATATAAACTGGCAAACGTTGTTTAATCAAGGTTTAGTCTCGTAACATTCTATTTATATCGTAACAAATCTCCGGCCTCCAGAGTTACATTGAATAGTTATGTGTTATAGTTATAATTAATAGTTAACTCTCCTCTGTGACATAAATATACCGGATTTTTAATTTTGTAGGGGAAATATATAAATAATAATACAATCACACACTTCAATAATACAAAAAAGAGTACAAAAAATAGTAAAGTTAATATTTTCAACGTCATGGTTGTTGAATATGAAATACTTTTGTCCACATTATATTTTCAGAGTATATTTCTAACAGTCGTTTGTTCACTATGTAACAAAGTATAAATTTATATATTCAATGAAGACAATTTTACTTTCAAATAAAGTTTTAAAAAATGTTTAGTGATTGTATTTGTCCTTTAGCCCTTTTGTATTACCATCATTACTATACGTGTATGGATGGGTGGAAGATTCATCACAAATTGTAGTTGTATGGGTGAGGGGGGGGGAGTGTAGGTGGGTCTTTGTTACTCTATGTGGGTGATTAGCCAATCTTTACTGATCTGATCTTAGTAAATATTTAGTACTTAGGCTGTTTTAAACATACGTTAAACATATCAAATAACGTATTTCGTCAATAGAAGGCAATAATTTAAACAATGCCACCAACTAAAAGAAATTAGATGTAAAATGATCACATTGACGGCCAAATTATATTTAAAAAGTAGTAAGACAAGATTTGAGCTTGGAGTAGAGAAGCTATGGATCAATTTTTTTTTAAAGATAATTAAATTATTTTAAATGACTACGTATTAATAAATGACAATTTAACATAAAAAAAACATTCGTTGTCCTACAAAGATATTGATTTTTATGGGTTGGAGAAAAAACCAAAATGGTTTTAGATAAATCTAGTACTTTGATAATGTCTAAGATATGACTCAGATAATAAATAAAATTGAAGAAATTTGGTATATTGACAAATTATTTGCTTCATAAAAATACTAAAAAATCAGACTTTTCAAGCATTCGCTTGTCTTATCGATATCATCTATACCAAATGGTATCTAACACTCTTATAGTTTAAGTTATATATAACCTAACAATTCTGTGGGAATTTTCCTTACATGAATTTTTATTCTGTTTAAATTTCCCTGTCTCTTGGTAATAGGTATACGCACTATAGCACATTAAAACTACGTTTTATGGCCACATGATCAAACATACTCTTTTTAGGCTCTACATTTTATGTTGGATTCAAGATGGCGTCCAATCAGTGTTCTGTTTTTGTCACATTACAATTCACACTGTAACCAAACGGAATAGGTATGTAGGTAGCGTATTGAACTTGAGAGTGTCATAGCTGACGGGACGTTATACACTAAACTACGGATGTCAATAGGAAGAAAGTACAAGTGGAGCGCTTCCTTACCACAATGGCCGTCCGTGGGCCTGTCGGATTACTAAGGATTTATCTTTGTGGTAGGCTCTTGGGTTGTGTTCTTAAGGTAAATCAATGCTTACATCAATTCTTATTTAACTTACTTTTAACAGTGCACGTTCAATGTTACGGCCGTAAGTAAGGGCAATTAACAGTGTTAACATTGACAAGAAATAAAATATCAAATTTATCTTACATACGGAGTCATCATCACTAGACTTGTATTCATCGCCATTGTACGTGTTTGGGAAGGTGGGCAGGTAGCAGGCTGGTGAATCGCTATAGTACGTATTGAACGATTAGGCTTCAATACATGTATGGTGTTTTTAACCCACTCATCCACAAATGTAATGCTGACCCACCCACCCGGTACAACTTTACGGCTCTGACCCACCTACTCGCCCATATACGTAATGTGGTACTGACCACTACCCATACACTTTATGCAGTACACTGACCCACCCACCATCCATACACCTTATACAGTACAGACCCACCCACCACCCATACACCTTATACAGTACTGACCCACCCACCACCCATACACCTTATACAGTACTGACCCACCCACCATCCATACACCTTATACAGTACAGACCCACCCACCACCCATACACCTTATACAGTACTGACCTACCCACCACCCATACACCTTATACAGTACTGACCCACCCACCACTCATACACCTTATACAGTACAGACCCACCCACCATCCATACACCTTATACAGTACTGACCCAGCCACCACCCATACACCTTATACAGTACCGACCCACCCACCATCCATACACCTTATACAGTACTGACCCACCCACCACCCATACACCTTATACAGTACTGACCCACTCACTACCCATAAACCTTATACAGTACTGACCCACCTACATAACCACCCATAAACGTAATGTGGCACTAATTACCATTAGCCGTATGAAGATTAAGACATGTATTAAAAGAAGTCCCCAATATTATTAAGTCTAACTGTATCTTAAATAGTGTTATTTTAAAATAAATTAGACATTTATATGTTACTTCTTCCTTATAATTTCACTTTTCCCAGTCATAGATAGCGTTCTTCTTTTGAACAAAGATAAAACTTGTCCAATTTATCAATGTATGTAAAACAATGATTATATCATCCATCAATAATATATTTTCCAATAGTAATTGAAGAGGTTGAATGAAATATTAAATACTGATGAAATACAAGTGAAAATATTAAATACTTTATCATACAAGTGAGGTGAATAATTTATGGGAGAAAAGTTTCTTCAGCCAAAGGTTTTTGCTCCTTAATCCACACTTTCCCTGCAGCGATATATCAAGCCACGCCTTTAAAGTGTCAGCGTTAAATGATGTTTATTGTTTCTAGTCTAAAAGATTGGAAAACTTTCCAAATATTATCATTTTACTATACTTATTCTATGAATTTCCACACCAAAATGATAAGTAGTTATTTTGTCAAGATCTTTATTTATTCCATAATTATAAAATACAAAACAAGCGCAGTCATATAAAATAAGTTTATTAATATAAGTACAAAATTTTGTATATATTATAGTAATCGATTTCAGTGAACCACGTTTTTCATCCTCAGACCAGAGGAATTTACAAGGAATTAAAAGTAATCGATTCATCTGTGAATGCTTCTGGTCTGAGGCCGGTAAACGTGGTATACTAAAATCTATTACTATAATATATTGTAATTGTAGAAATTATATCCTAATAAACTTTGGTTGAATAACGTTCAGTTGTTTTGCATTTCTACCAACATGTAATATTCTAACTAAGAAACTATTTAGATGAAATTGGTTACACAAATTGTCTTTCTTTGTTAAAACAGACTTTACGAATTATAAAGTAATATTTTAAATCATCTACAACTGATGGACAGAAGATAAGATTGTTACATGAAAAATATTAAATTAAGTTTTGTTATCGCTTGGTACAACTTGTTGTTGGAGATGTTCTATATGACTGTAACTCGGATCTGTTTAACTGAGTCAAGCGAACAGCTGATAAAATTACCTCACTTTATCTCCTAATGGTCTCACTTGCTGCGAGACACTTTAAAGGTCTTTGTCTTCATTTCAACATTTTCTATTGCAAAAGTGACGTATGAAATAAAAATGTGTAAACGTCAATGGCATTAAAATGACATTTATAACATATGATAGTAAATAATAAATTAGTAAGTAACAAAAATGTGAGAAAATTAGGTAAACCAATCGATCTTTGTTACTTTGTAAAATTTTTTTTTTTTTTTTTTTTTTAAGGGAAGGACTATTCTCTTCTTATCCTTACTACGTTAATTCCTCATAGACTATTGATTTGTGCTGGAAACTTAATTAGACAGAGTAAGGTTGGTTGATACTTACTACCAATCTAGGCTGGACTCTAACCTTCCCTATCTCTAACCAAATTCAAAGACCAGATGCCTTAGACCATTCGGCCACCGGCTCACCCACTTAATTTGCATTTTTGCCAGTATTTTTTATACATTCTATGAGTTTATTTAGTCCTTAAATAGTTATTTAAAACGTTATGAATTATACAATAACATTAGAAATGAACTAACTCCAACGGATACATGTAAGAGAAACTAATACAATTCACTCCATTCTACAAAAAATCTTGAGATTAAGATCATTTAAATATATTAATTTACTAATGAACGATTTTTATTAAAATTTCAATAGCTATTAATAAATACGACGCATTTATTTATATCATTTCATCATAAACTAATACAGCTGTAGAATCTTAGTTAGAGGATAAATAATACAATAAATAAAAATAAATACTTTTGAAAAATAACTGGAATACTGAAAATTTAATTAAAAACAAGTAAATTATACTTTATAAATATTGCCCACATCTAAAAACTAATTAACAATATAGTAAATGGCAGCTATCCGATCGGGGTCTCGAGGACTTAAATTTAGACGATTGACTAAATTTAGAAAAGAATTAAAATAAAATTGGTAAGACAAATCTAACCTAAAAAATCTGCTAGCGAAAAAAGAATGTCCCCTAATTGAAATTACATTTGCAAAATGCCTCGAGATTTCCACTCTTTACAGTAAAAATAAAATTAAGAAGAAAAAAAAATGATAGAAAACTCCGTGTACCATACACGGTGTACTGTCTCCGTTACAGTTTCTCCCCCATAGTTACACACCAACACACAATATTGACAATCGACATCTTACCAATGAATAATAAATGACTATTCACCAATGAAAAACACTGTGATTTTAAGGAAAAAAAAATAAACATAAACGTGCACTATTACTTTATTTATTAAAAAGCTTGTAGTGTGTAATTCAGTTGGTTCTTTTAATATATTTACTAGTTATTTACTAACTTTGTTTTTTAGTTACAATCGAAACAATCGACAAACAAACAAACAATCGAAACGTCGTGATTGTTATTTTTCACGTAATGATGGCCAATGTCCAACTACCTTTGTCTCCCTCATATTTACTAACATTAGAAATATTTTATATGTTTTATTACAATAATATTATAAAGGATACACAAGATACCAATCTTATGTAAGTAAAAATTCCAAGGTTAAATAAGCTATCAAGTTAAATTGAAGCTTTATCATGTTAAATAAAAAGTTATCAACAATTTAAAAATGTCTTTCGAATATTTTAATATTTTTTCACGCAAGCAAAATATAGTTAAACATCTTACAGAAAAATGTTAAGTACATACCACAAAATCTGTTACCCAAATACTACGCTAAACTAAGAAGTATCATTTTTAACAAACCTTGGTATGTTAATAATATTAAATAACGGCTAAACATATTTTAATTTAAGGATTGGACTTTTAAATGTAGGTTTTGGTCTTTCAATAAATGTCTTAATAATTTATAATATAGCTTCTCTTAAGAAGAATGTTAAGAGTGTTTATCTAGTTGAGCCTGAACAGCTGTTTCACTTGAAACTAGTCAGGAGTTTGGAATAGTTCTATTATATTTGATAAGCCAAGTCTACAGTTCAGAATTTGTTTGGTACAGTTAAAAATGACGCAAAGTAAGTTGTCCCTTAACCAAATTAATTTTAGTCCTACAACTCTAGCAAGAAATAGTTAGGTATGAACATTTCCTAAAGTACGATACGATTTTTTTTTTTACTTTACACTAGGTTAAGTTTATGTTCCAAATAGTAAATGCGAAACATAGAATTTGGTTTGAATATACAAGTTAATCTTAAATGTTCTACAACAATTCACTGCACATTCATAAGTAACAGTTATACATTGAGGTTTTTTGTTGTTATTTTGAAATTAGTGGTCCCCACTTGATGTTAATGATTTTTTTTTCAACTAGTCAATATTAACTCTATGAACACGAATCCATATAAATAGTTTGTTGGGAATGCTGATTTCAGATAAAAAATGAAAAAAAAAACACTCGAATGGGTAGTATAATATTATTAATATAATAACAATTTTAAGGTACTGTCCGTTAAGACAAGAAGATAAAATTGAATTTGGATAAATATTAGAAAAACTTCAAAAGATAAATCTGTCAATTATAAAAATCATGAAATACGGGCAAGAAATTCATTAGGGGAACTCTTATATTACATTTAAAATCACAATATCACGATCAATCAACGTTATGTCCAAATATAATAACTGTTCTCTCACAGTTCATTACATTTCATAACACGATGCTTTATGAGGACATTATTATTATTATAGCCTACCTGTTGTTCCTTACATGCAGCAATAATAGGTAGGCTATAATAATACTATATTAATATCACTGTATTTATCATTATTAAAGATACATTTTCTTCATTTTTTCCTTTCCCTTCCACATACTACTTTCATCAATGTTATTGTATATCAGCCATTTTAGGAACTAATTAATCAAGGAATGAACATCTAATGAAATAAATAGTTTTAGCTAATTTATGAAAGTAAAAAATTGAGTATCATATTTATTTTAACTTTTAGATTCTTTAGGAATGGCAGTTAATAAATATACTAATCAAGCACTGAATTGTACGAGCTCGATATTAAATATATTAAGTCAAGCACTACTGATATTTGTACAGGTTTAAATATTAAAGAAGATGTAAGAATAAACCAAGATGACTGAAAATTGTGTTTTTCACTTTACTATCTTAATTATATCAACGTGTATTGCTAAGTTGGGTGTTTTATCATATCATTAAATTTTTTTTAACTAATAAAACAAATTACTTTATTATTATTTATAAGTTATGCATTAAAAATTCAAGCAATACATTTATCATAGTAAAGTTTTATTCTTGCAAACGTAATTATTAATTAGTTAAGATATTGATTTGATTAATTCATTATTTTGTTCTATCTAATCAGATTTTAGAAATTTGAAATTGGATGGTTCAATTTATTTTAAGGTGGGGTTAGGAGGTTTAATTTGTTCAACGCAAACACAGATCAAAGATATCTCACGTTACAAGGTTTTGGAAAAGTTGAAGAAAGGTCGAAATGAGAGGGGATTATAATTACAATGATTTACGGATGTTGGCGGGAGGGGAGCCCAAGAGGAACGTGTTTTTACCGCAATGGCTGCTGTGGGCCTGACGGCTTATTGAGGATTAATTGTTGTAGTTAAGGCTGGGTGGAGGGTAGGGTTGTAAATACTATGAGTTACGGAAGTTGGTGGGAAGGAATCCCAAGTGGAACATTTTCTCACTACAGTGGCTACATATGGGCCTTAGGCTTACTGAGGAGGGGCTGAGAGTTAAGGCTGGTAGGAGGGGTGGGCTATAACTTTAATGAGTTACAGATGTTGGTAGGAGGAAGCCAAAGGGAAACACTTTCTTACAAATAAAGGCGGCCTTTAGGCCTGTCAGATTGTTGATTATTTATTTCTTAAGTAAAATATGGGGGGAGAGGTGGGGATGAATACATATACATGTATAACTAAATAGCACTTGGTAACAGATATGGTGTTTTATTTTTATCACATCCTCGATTGGGAAATAATTAAGTACATATTTTTAATATAATATTCTCTTAGAGATAATTGTAACCCTTTACACATCAAAAACATTTAAATTATTTCAGAAAATAGTTTTTAATTAAAATTTTCACCGTGTATAATCATTTTTAATTTAACATTTTATAAGTCACAAATTAATAAAACAATATGGTTGTAAGTATAAAACATACTTACTAAAAAATAACGCATCCATACGGTCAAATATAACTTGAAATCACTTGTACTGTACATAAATTAACGGTAAATTATAGAATTAT
Organism: Stictocephala bisonia; assembly: GCA_035578905.1. NCBI lineage: Eukaryota > Metazoa > Arthropoda > Insecta > Hemiptera > Membracidae > Stictocephala > Stictocephala bisonia. Next base: position 8,983,222 of record JAQJVL010000003.1, read on the forward strand.
AAAAGTAGAGTGATCATAGATACTATAATTATTTTAACGGTTTTGCACATTTTTATTCCTCAGAGTCCACATCAGTTAATGCAAAAGGTTATATTTGAAACTTCCATTGATTTCTAGGTAAGGAAAACACTCTTTACTGATCATGATCGGTATTTTGCTAAATAAAATTCTTAAAACCCTTTCTTACCTGATAAAAGAGCTAGGCACTGAGTAATCATCAATTACATTTATTTATTTATTTTTTCTTGAATAGTCCAAAATGAATGTAGCTGACATTAGTTATAACGGCTTGGAAGATGTAATAAACACAATTTATTATAACTATAGAACAAACTCGTTTTTATTAGTTTTTGATAAATTAGTTAATATTTTATTTTTATGATTAAAAATATTTTAGGTTTATGATTAAAGTATATTTGCCGGCTAAAATAACTTCTCTATTTCGTTGAATTAACTAAATCATCAATATTATTCTATATACCAGATATGGAAACTATTAATGCTATACGTACGTTTGCTGAATGCTAGAAACATAATTACGATAAAAGTTAAACATTTACATAATAAAACACAAGCAGAGTATTAAAGAAAAACAAATGAGTACTAGTAACGTTTACACGATTTGAATAAAATATTTAGAATTTAAAATTCCATGTTGCAAGACAATTAAAAACATAAAAACATTCAATCTCAATCATTGCTCTCTAATTTGTTAATTACGTGTAATACTTTTAATATCCTGATCATAAATAAATCAAGTTAGTTTTGCCTTAGAACTTGATTTAAGTAAAAATAAAAAATAAAAATAACAGATGAATACTAAAAATGTGTTAATATTATTAATAAATGAGTAGGTAGATATTAACAACTTACGTGTATGGGTGGTTCGGATGGTCATAACCAACTTTATAGCAATAAATCTTTATTGTCTCATCAACTGTTGGGTGCCGGTATAGAGGAGTATTTTGTGAGTTACTGGACAGAAGACAGTTTGTGACTTACTATTGGTGTGTCGATCTCCTCGAATACTCTAAAACCCTAAGGGAATGGCTCGTGCCTTCAGAGCAATAAAATCATAAACTTGGTCGGCTTTTTTCACAGAAAACCAATGTTTTCAGGCTGACATTCGTTTTTACTCGTGTACTCCCTCGCACCCTCGTTCAAGGACCAGGACTTCTGTCCTGTTTGTGTAGTGTCGATGAGGACAAAGTATGTAATTCCACCGTTTAAATCACGTGTTATTGATTAGCTGATGGATGTAACAAGAAATATTCAATTTGTAACATGAAATAGCAAGCTTGTTTAGACCATTTATTATAGATATGGTATAAACATCCGAAACAATTTTCCAGAGACGCCGTCATTTCAATTACTATTCATAACACTGTGACATTTCTGGACTCCAGAGAACTAGAAGTGATATTACTTCTAAGGCTGATTGACCTTTTCAAGAACCTGTCACTTCAATACAACTTAAAGTAGCGCCCTTTTTATATTTTAACTTTAAGTTTTGTTGCATTTCTAAAAAGTATTTATATTTTTGATTTCGAATGCTTTGAACGTTTAAGAAACAAACACAAATTTTCTAAAGGTATAACAAACTCCATCTTCAGGTGTACTTACTAACTTAGCCTACACCGAAAACAATTTTTTTTCTTAACCCATACTAAACCAGAAAAGACTTAATAATACATGCTAGATACTAAAAATTACTGTTGAAAGTCAAAAGTTCTTAAAAACCTATCACACATAACATAATTATATTAAATATAATTCACAATATGAAATGCAAAATATGAAATTCAGCCAACAAAACACAGAGCAAGTTAACAAATAGACCAAATACACAATGATATACAAAAATAAATGCAAAATATGAAAAAAATCAACAGAGCATATAACAGGTTTTTAAACAGACAAAATATTCAATGAGATACGAAATAAATGCAAAAATATTTAAAATTTCAAAAAAAAATAGAGCAGGTTATTTGCATCATGAACAATCCAATGATAATAAATGACTTTCAAACAACAGTATTTCTATTTCTATGTTTTAGTTATTTTCTGCACTGATTAACTTATTACTCTCTCTCTGTGTGTGTGTGTGTGTGTGTGTGTGTGTGTGTGTGTGTGTGTGTGTGTGTGTGTGTGTGTGTGTGTGTGTGTGTGTGTGTGTGTGTGTGTGTGTGTGTGTGTGTGTGTGTGTGTGTGTGTGTGTGTGTGTGTGTGTGTGTGTGTGTGTGTGTGTGTGTGTGTGTGTGTGTGTGTGTGTGTGTGTGTGTGTGTGTGTGTGTGTGTGTGTGTGTGTGTGTGTGTGTGTGTGTGTGTGTGTGTGTGTGTGTGTGTGTGTGTGTGTGTGTGTGTGTGTGTGTGTGTGTGTGTGTGTGTGTGTGTGTGTGTGTGTGTGTGTGTGTGTGTGTGTGTGCAATTTTATTAATTTTTATTGTTGCTGTTTTTTTTTAAATTTTGCATTTTTTTTCATTAATTTAATTTGATTATTATTGAGATCTTTTTTTATTTTGTTGAGAATATTTATTAATTTATTAATACTGTTTGTGTTTTTTGTTATTAATTATTTTATTACTTATTTTATGTACAGTGTTTGTTTAGTGTATTGTTGTTGTTGTCATTTTCAAATCAGAACCTGTATTATTAATTTAAAGTTATGTTATTGAAATATTACACTTTTACTCCCGTTTGTCTTACTTTAAATTTGTTATTTGTTTGATTATGAAACCTTTAAACCAGTTATTAATTTATTAGATTTTTCTATAATAATCTATAAATCATGTTTAATATTTAAATATTATTATTTACTATCTTTAGATTACGTTAGTTGTGTTGTTTTCAGCTTTGGTGTATTAATATTATGCATTTCCTTGTTATTTTCTGTATAAAAGGTGCGTACAATTGGGATGAATAACTAAATACAACGTAGGATGTTTAAATAATGGTATTTGGTAAGAAGTAGATCTATGAGTGTTGATATTATTGTTTATAACGTTTTTTAGTGAAATGATTGAGATATATTTATAACGTTTTGAAGTCTGCAGCCTTTTTATTGTGCGTACTACTTGTTGTACAAGAAAGCTGCTTAAAATATTGAAAATAAATATAACCTTAATACATTTTCTTATTTTCAGAAAACCTGTATATTTATCATCAATTTACTGTCTCATTCTCATTACTAAAGATGGAGGTCCTCGTGGACGATAAATTTTGAATGAAGTTTGACTACTTCCAGTTGGATTTGTGAGGAAAAATTTATTTTACAACAATAATTCTCTTATTACACGTTTTCCCTTGTCCCGCTATTTTATCTTCCCCAAGGATTAATGCTGCCTAGCTCTTCTCTGTTGTCACGTTACTTACTTTTAAGGATTCTTGAAGAATGAAGCGGTCCCACGCTATTGTTTGTCACCGTGTTCTATAAGAAACTGGAATATATATATATATATATATATATATATATATATATATATATATATATATATATATATATAAAACACATCAACTTATGTAACAAGTATGGATGAACTTAATACAATTTTCATATAAAATAAATTTCACTTTAATTAATATATTTACAATTGTTTATCGTAAATAATACTTCCCGTAAGACACATGTATACTTTGTATACTTTCGTATACAAAGTTTTGAACATTTTCTTTATTCGAAGTAGAAAAGATTCTGATTATAATTTTTTCACATGTAAATTACGTAATTCATCACACTTTTTTTACCTAAGCCAACACATACTTTTTTACTGAAATTTGAAATGTTTTAATTGCAAGAATTTAATATACTACCCAGGAATATAAGGAACGCAAACTCTGTTACTTTCTTCAAAAATAAAGTTAGGAAATTTAGGAAATAGTTATATCTAATTGAAAATATCGATTGAAAATTTGTTTAGAGTCGATAAGTAATTTTTTTGCTATTTTTTACAAAAACGCATGGCTGTTCTGAGGGTTCCTTAGAGGAAATAGATTTATTTGGTTGGTTGGTTTATGGCTAACTACTATTTAGAATATAGTAACTGCCATAGTAACAACATTGTTATTTTTTCATAATATTTAGTCTGTATGTAATATAATATTAGACAAAGATAGAGTAATGTATTGTTTTAAATTATCTAGATTATCGTATTGATTATTGATTATTATTATTTATTTGCTTGATGTTATTACTAGAAATTTTTAAATTATAGGTAATTTTTGTTGCATTTGTTTTTGTGATTGGATGATTGATTGTGCGGCGCGCGCGCGCGCGCGTGTGTGTGTGTGTGTGTGTGTTAGGGCATGATACTGTGTAAATTTTATTTGAGTTCGTGTTGGGTCATATGGTTTGGACGTGCGTTTTGCCACACATATAGGGTTGTCGTGAATATTTGTTTTTTAAGGCGAAATTTTGTTTTCAAAATGTGTTGAATTATAGGTCCCACGAAAAACAGCGATGAAGATATGTATTTCTTTTAAAATTTTGTATTGCTAATATCTCTGTTCCTAAATGTTGAAAATATATACAGAATAAGCCTTTTTAGTACTTTTTCAAGATCTCATTGAAATGAGTTCTTTCAGCAATTTTCTTTACTAGTTGCTGTTTAAGAGGGGAATATCCAACGTTGATAATGAAACGAAATGTGACTTAAACTAACAAGCTTAGAGATCTTCTACATAATGAACACTTCACATTCTATGGGCGGATCTAGTTAGAAACTGGCAAATATATTTCTACACTTTAAGTATAAATAAAACTAAATGGTGCGTAGGGCGGGTAGTGTGAGAGAGAAGGAGAACCTCCCCCACCACAATTCTCCGCCAGTGGAAGGGACACTGCGAGGTACAGTTACGTCCGAAAGTGGGACTTTTAATGGGAACTGACTGCTGTATTATTTATATCCAGTTCATAATTCACTATCATTGAATTTTTTTATTGCTGTTTAAAATTATATTTAGTTTTCTTTAAAATATATTTTTACAGTTTTAGTATATTAAGTCACATAAATGAGAATGAAAAGAAATAATAATTGTAACGTGGTTGGCACTTTAATTATATAAACTTGTTTGTTTAGTGATAAAAACGTTTTACATTTATAATTTAAACGTTATGATTAATTAAAAATATGGATTACAATTTATAATATATTTCATTTTCTAATTTACATTATAACGATGAATTACATTTATTCAGCACTATACAAGATCTAAAAAATGCGGCAAGTAGAAGGAAAATTAGAAATGCTAGAGTACAGACTGTAAATTGTCAGTTTAATTTGCGTGTGGAAGATATAATTTGTTACACACGCTAATAAACTACTAAAACCGGATAATAAACATGTTTAGTTACACGGAAGTAAATAATAATTTAAACCCGGAAACATCAGTGAGTTTGATACACACTAACAAAGTATAGCATAGCTATGGAAACATTAATATTTTAATGAACTTAAAGAACACGGGAATTTTTCAAAGGCTTATTGAACATTGTACTTAACTGCTTGATTTTATTGTAATAGCGTATAATTTGAAATTAAAGATAAACATTAATGCCATTTACACATTTAGGTTGGCAGGATTTAATTTCTTGAAGCACATTTGTTGCCTATGAACAGTATATAATGCTGGACATAGACACCAGTGCCATTATATATCTCACTAATTAAGTTTATGAATAGTTAGGGCGTGTGGAGCCAAAAACCGTAAAATGTATAGCCCATAACATTAATGTAATGCCAATGTGGCCGCCCTTCCCATGTTTAGCTCTTGGCTTCATTTCGGCTCATTTTCTGTCTTTTTTAACTGCCCGGTATTCTCTGATATTTATTATTTTACTAATATTTCTTGATTCATTTGAGTCGTAATTAAGTGTATAAATCCAAACCAATAAAGAGGTATTTAAATAAATTTAAAACGTATACATTTATATAAAGAAATATATTTGGTAGTACGATGAATAAATTAATATTTGAGAAATAATTAGTTCAAGACATGTAACATATTTAATGTAGAACCTGAAATTTTTTAATTAAATGGTAACATTTTGAAAAACGAGATATTAGAGGGAGTAATTATATAGAAAAGGGGCCTTGTACATTTTTTTATGAACATTTTTTAGTATTAAAAAAAGAACACATTTTTAGTAGGTGATTTATGGCAAGAGTTTTTATATCAAATCATACTTAAGCGGAAATGAGCTAGTTTTGTGAGGATATATCTAGGTTGGGTATTGATAAGTTAGGTTTGTTTGGATTAGGTTAGGTTTGGATCTATAGGTTTCTGTTGTAGGTAAGGTTAGGTTTTTTTAGGTTAACCTGGTTTCTAAGATTAGTTTTCATTAACATAACCCAATAAAACCTAAATTAAACTAACCAAACAAATCCATCCAAACTTAACATAACCGAACCTAATAAAACTTAAGCTAACAATACTCAACCTAGGCCTATCCTAACATAATATTTTTGGGTAAACAAATAGTTTTCAGTTTTTTCTAGCTTTCGTAATTTTTCCTTCTTTTGCACTGAAAGAAAAACGATTGTAATCCTGTTTCTTAATTATTAATGTACTCTGAAGAAAAATTTGTCAAAAAATAACAAACCTCCTGTTCATAAAAATACTACTTTATTTAATATGATTAAGCTCAAAAATACAAACAACAAAAAATGCAAACAAATCTTATTTAATAAAATCTTTATGAATACAGTTTTAAATCAAATTAGTAATGTAAAATTACGGGAGGATAACGGATATGTTTGATAAGTCTAATGGGTGTAAAAGATAATGCAAAGTGCAAGTATTTGTAAAAGTTATCATAAAATGCTAAATCTAACTACACTTCAAAATTAAATTTTCACTTAACAATATTATTAATATAAATTTGTGCAATACTGTCATCCAATTAAAAATATATTCTTATTAGTAAATTATCAATTTATGGTATCGGTGTAGTGGCTCAGTGGCTGAGGCGTCGGACTATGGGGAACAAGGTCCAAGGATTGAATCCCCAACCGAGCTAACGATTACTGGTTCACTCGTTGAACAAAGTAGAATAAAGTTCACACACAGGCCTGCAGGCCCATGTGTACTGGCGAGTGAAGTTTAAAAATACAATAAAATAAAAACATAGATTAACCGTTTGTTTTCAACGCGTGTTACTAAATAAAACATTACTAATATTCACTAGATATGGTAAAAAGGATTGTTAGTATTTTCCCATCATTTCGTGAAGAAAACCTACACGACTTTGTACAAGTAATTTTCAAATACTAAATCTAAATTATATCTAATCCTATATATTAAAACAATCGGGTCATTTAGTTCACTCAATTTCTGAACTTATTAATTGAGCGATTTTGATGAATTACTTTTTATTCTAAAGGTAATGTTGTTTTCTAAGTCCTAACAGAGCTAGATTTTTTTTAATTCCCGTAGGTTTTTGTCCTACACCACGTCAAAGTTGCAATGTTATTCTTATGGAGATTAATTTTAATTGACCAGCTGGTGACATAACATATTTTAAATGGTCCAAATAAGTTGTTAAGTTCAACATAGAGAGCAGCACAGTAAAATATCAAGTTAATTATAAAAGAGCGAATATATGTCTGTCTGCGTGTATCATCTTAGTAATACAATTGGTTTTTTGTAGTTATTATACTATAAATAGAGTGCAAATCAAGTGCAGTGAGTGAGCTACTGTAAATTAATTTAAATAATATAAGTTTACTTAATATAGTTTAATTAATAATATATGCAGTCCAAAAGTGATATGCCAAGGCTGAAGGCCGAGGCGTCACGAGCGCAGCTCGTGACGGGTTTAGGACGCGTATCGTACAGGGGTGTCCCCTAGCACATCATTAAAAAAGATAGAACATTAAAATACTCCTAAAAACACAAAAATCTTGCATGAGTGAAATCATCAACGTTATCCGAATCCACCATGATAGAACAAAATCAAAATGTTCTTTTAGTGATCAAGATGTGACGGCGCTGGATAGGCAATCTGACTACAGGACTCCTCTACCCGTGTATGTTAATTGCCTACACAGTGCCTAGTAAACTATAATATTGTACTTTGAGGTATTTTAAAAAAACTTATAAACTATAGTCTAATGCATACTAAATAATATTGGCATTATTATATTAAAGTAAGGAGGGAATATAGGACTAAAAAGTCTTCTCTTCCTATTGACCCTAGCATTTATAGAGTGGTAATTACATTAAGCCTACGTGCTATCCTGAAAACACAAGTACTTTATTAAAAGTAATTGTTTTCTCTCACCCCTTTTTTCCTAAAATAATAAAAATATCGTGTAGGGTTTCCCCACAAAATTATGGGAAGAGTACAACAGTCCTTTTCTACAGTATATAAAAAAAACTCCATCATTACTAAATTTAAATATCAAAATTTTGATGGTTATTTATTTATCAAAAGCAATCTCCAAATGCAATCGAAGGGGATACGGGTAGTTCCATGTAGCAGCCCCATGTGGTTACAGCCCTATCTGATGGTAAACCTCACCTTTACATTCGGAAACCACAGTCGTGAGGAGGGTCTTTGTGACAGGGAATACATTTGTATGAAAGGCTTTATTGACGTACATGAGTTTTTGATTATACACGATTGTTGTTCATTAACCAAACAGTGAATCACACGTTATAAATGATGAAAGACCTCGATAAAATGTTAAATATGTAATAAAGTTACTAAAAAATGATTACTTTGTTCGTTTTAACAACTACGAAACAGGTTTTAATTATATTATTAATATATAAAAAAGTCGTACACCACAATAAACAAAATTACAATGTTCTTCAAGCCACAAATAATCACGACACAATATTTAATAAAATTATAAAACTAAAAAATAATCCAGTATTTATAAAGTAATGAATAGTATATTCATACAAATTTTAGCTCAATATTTCTAAATACAATAAATATCATGAATCGAACCTGAACAAATGATAAAAAATGTTTGAAATGGTCAATAAAAATTTAAAAATATTACACACATTATTAATGAGTTATAGTTATAGGTGTATTAGTTATCAATAATCTTTAAAAAAATTAATAAAAACTTCCTATGAATAAGAAAGAAGATAGTAATAATAAGAATAATCTCGAGATTATTTTAATAACTTCTTCAGATAAATACGTGTTATTTGTATTGTAATCTATGATTTTCAATAATTTTATACGTACTTTAAATATTATTTATTTACTGTTAGATAATTTTTATTAATATCTTTTAATAGCACAGGCTTTTAATTCAATAATCAGTATTTGAATGGTTGTTATGTTTTTTAGAGTTACTTATTTTCTAGTTGTTGTTAATAAATTATTGTAAATTATTAAATCTTAACCGTTTAAAAGTTTACCTTTGTTGTTTATTTTTCCTGTATTTGATATTTTAGAATTTGAATATTACCTTAGTCCTGATATCCCAGTAATTCGTATACTTGTATGCATCTTTATATGTTTGTATTCTGTTACTTTTAATCATATGTGATTTGATATTTTGTTTTCATGTATAACGTCTGTTGTCAGTCATGTTCATCTGTTGTAACTCACCTAAATTTTTTGTTTGATGTATTCTTCTTTGTTCTCTTTGTTATAAATAGGTCTTAGTACGTCGTTTTCACACACGAATTTAGTCACTAGATTAGTTGTGATTTTTTCATGCTATTTCTGTTGTAATTAGAACGAAGTATTTTGATAGTCAAACAAATATCTCATCACGTTGTGTGTTGTAAGGTGGGGAAAGCTGAATGAGACTGCCCGTTAAATTGTAAGTTAAAGGGTGAATGGTAAAGCAACAACTACGTTTAGATAATTCTGGATTACATTTCCAAATTTCCATGTCAAAGTATTATTATTATCTTTTCATTAATTTAGCTTTCTAAATTGTATTCAGGCCTTATTTCATTGATTGTATAAATGTTTTAGTGGAAAAAAATGAATAATTAAATTGCCTTCACAACCATAATGTTATTTTTGGACAGCATTAAAACTCAAATATTTATTTGTGCTTTCATTTTCCTAAAATTAAACATTTTCTAACTCTCCAACTAATTTTTATTTGAATACACACAGCTGTTCTAAATACTTCCGGTTAGTTATTTATACTCTTGGGTCTTAGATAAGATGATACAATTCTGCATTATACTTTTATGACGTAACTTCCAAAGCATGCTTTGAGACATTATCTAAACCGATCGTTTTCTCCCTTTTCGACAGTAAAAGCCGTCCGTAATGGGGGGGGGGGGGCAAGGTTCATTATCGTTAGCTACAACTGCCGCTTACTCTATGTCGTTCTACTCAAACAAAGTTAGGGTTAACTCAAGTATTAAATCGATCTTACACTTGCAATATTGTGCTCTTTGTAATAAAAGTATAAAGTTTCGTTGTATGGAACCTCATTTAAACTAAGTTGACCATTTATACTATTTGTTCAACATTAATACTATTTAATCAATTTAATACTATTGAACATATAAATCTAGAATTATTTACCCAGTGTTTCCAGTGAAATAGTTTTATCACATGAAATATTGAATTAGTACCTAAACTATTGTATATATGCTAGATTTTATACAGATATTATATACTGTATGTTGAAGTGTATCGTTTAGTTTAAATACTTTGGTTTAATGAACTAGTGGTTAGTTACGTTGAGTGATTTTTAATTTTCATGTTGATGGAAACTTGGTGCCATTGAGAGTTACCAACTTGAAGCTCGGGCAAGTAATCAACTCGATTCCAATTTAAGTAACCACCTTGATGCCATGGCAAGTTGGCAGTTTGAAGCAATTTCAAGTTACCATCTTTATGCCAAGGAAAGTTACCATCTTGATGACATGACAAGTTACCAATTTGATGCCATAGCAAGTTGGCAGTTTGAAGCAATTTCAATTTACCATCTTCATGCCAAGGGAAGTTACCATCTTGATGCCATGGCAAGTTACCAATTTGATGCCATGGCAAGTTGGTAGTTTGAAGCAATTCCAAGTTACCATCGTGATGATATGACAAGTTACCAATTTGATGCCATGGTAAGTTGGCAGTTTGAAGCAATTTCAAGTTACCATCGTGATGACATGACAAGTTACCAATTTGATGCCATGGTAAGTAGGCAGTTTGAAGCAATTTCAAGTTACCATCGTGATGACATGACAAGTTACCAATTTGATGCCATGGCAAGTTGGCAGTTTGAAGCAATTTCAATTTACCATCTGTATGCCAAGGGAAGTTACCATCTTGATGCCATGGCAAGTTAGCAATTTGATGCCAAGAAAAGTTGGTAACTTGATGAATTTACCTCAGTAGTAAATAAGTAAATACCTTTTGCTACAATTGGTTGACAGCAGTAAGTGGCTCTTAGCTTCAGGCTCCCAGTTTTCCCCCATTACATAATGACATTTATAAACTAATGTAAATGGAACATTGATTTCTTATCATTAAGAAGACAACCCAAAACTACTGAATTCTAACAATATTTTCAAATAATTCGCACCGAGTTTCAACAACACATGATATATTAAGATATACTTATGTGGTAGTATTTCTAGGTAAAGTTTAAAAATGAAAGTACAGACCCATATTATACGTTTTATAGACTTACATAGTCATGTGGTACGTAGCTATCTATATATTACATAGCTTAGTAGGAGCTTCTAGTTAAGAGAGTTTAAATAAATTACATACTTTTTTTAATTAAAACTAATCAATTAGTTATTACTGTCACTAATAAACTGGTGTGATTGATTAACCAGCTGGTACAATGTATCACTTTTGATTTATAGTTCCACGTCATAATAACTTGGCCAACTCCTGACTAACTGTCAAGCTGTAACATGTACTTTAAGTAATGGCTTGTCGCGTGTACGTCAAAGTATCATTTTACATATGTATTTTCTTACATATGTGACACTGACACAGCTTAGTGCTTCCAAGGTGAGGATGAATTATAGTATGATTGTAGGAGAGTGTGGATGACTTGTGTAGTCCTGTTACTAACTGAGATGTATTTATGCTCAAAACAAGCCAGTTGTTTACAGTTGTTAACATCCCAATATCCAGGCCAACTAAGGGACATACAGTTTTACATGGAATCCGAAGCACGTAGTAATGGTCTGATTTTTAGCTATCTGACAAGCCTGATACTCAGTTTTCTGCCCTACACAACTGAGCACTTACTACTGACAGAAAAGAAAGAAGTAGAGGTAGCTTTCTTATGACCGCAGCAAATGCCCAAGTGGCAGTTGTAAATAGATTTAAACTAATGTATAGTTTTATACTTACGTAGCAATAATTACTATGTTTATCCTTAAGGATTAAGGAGTATAAAGGTTGCTGGTCCAGACCATCCCCATGGCAAACTGGATAAATAACTACTTGACACATTAACTTGACATACATTTAGCACACTATTGCATGCGACCTCTATTTCAATATTATCTGTGCTAACACCACCACATCTACTCACCAACATCTCTAATTCAATTCATTAATTAGTATTTTTGCTAGAAATTTTTCATATTTTGGACATAGAGCCATTATTTTGTGAAGTTGTGAGGAGAGAAAATACTCTCTTAAATGAAAGCCTTCTTGACATTTCAATGCACTGACCTCACCACGCCCAATGTTAGTCACGCATCGACTAAGTAAATGACTTTCTTTTGAAAATATGTAAATTAACTAATTGCAGCGATGCTTTAATTTCTGTTGAAACACACTTTTCGTCCAATAAAACTATCTTTTTAATGTAAGATAGTCAATTCATCTTTATTTTCAATTTATTAATTTTAAACAATGTAATTTTTATATTTTTCGATAACCCTGTTTAAGAACTTGAGTAAAATGTTAGAATAATAATAAAACCAAACTGAATCACTTCACAAAACGTGTTCTCCACGGTGTGTTTGGAATGTGCAAATAATCAAACAAAGCGATGGCATTTATTTTTACTACTCTCTTGACACTCGTTCAGGTGACGCTGTGTATACGGACCTGTATCTTATATTTATGATATGTTTGTGTACTGTTCCTATCAGCCTTTAGTTCGTACAACCTTCCCCAACATTGACGTAAACACTGAACAATCCTAAACAATCCTAACACCACAGCCATTTGACAAAGCTGTGACAGGACATAAATTGGCCAGGGTTTAGTGAATATTACAGTATCTTTTCCTGAAAATTGAAACGGGAAGAATAAACATTCCCAGATTAAAATTCATTTCTTATAACAATCGTTTTAAGAAGCAACCGTTTTTTTCTAAATGTTTCACATTGCGCTATGAAACATTTTATATGTTATGTGAAACAAACAAATTTAAAGTTTACTCTAGCTTAAAAATAATAAAGCGTTAAAAATAATAATAACCTTAGTATAACATGACCCTATCTAACATAACCTTACTCTAACATGACCTTACTACTCTTAACATATTTTGTTATAATAAATAACGCAAGTTATTTATTGTTGTATAGCAAACTAATGGAACACAATTACAACCTGAATCTCAAGAAAATAATAATGACAGTAATATTGTGTTGTACTATTAGAATGTATAATACATTTGAAACGAAGCTCTCCGTAAGTAATAAAAAAATGATTGAAATGACTCAAAAAGGTCTGGAAGCGTTTAATTCCCTCGGGAATAAAATTCAATTCCCGTTTCATCCAGGAGATCGATTGGGACCTCCTCCCAATGATTCAATTCAATTATTGAATCCTTCGGGAACTGGGCGTGGTCTTTCCAGCACCTTTGATACGAAAAAACAATCTAAAATTATATCTTTTAGGGTGATGTAATTAAATGTGATTAGTTATCGTTTCGTTTACCCATAAAGTCTGCTGAGGGTTGAGGATACTCCATTGATGACAAAAAAGATTCATATTAAAATAATTTAAAACTTAATATGGTTTTGTATGTTCGTGGTTTTTATGTTTTAAATAATTATAATTTTTAGTTTTAAGAATCCTGTTATTATTCTCGGCTACAGAGATGAGTTTTCTAATATTTAAAGTTTTATAACAGAAATATTTTGTTGGATTTTAAATTTGTTTCTATTAACAAACTTTAAAACATTCTCACATTCTAATATCTATTTAAACATTAATATCAAAAACGCTCTTTTAATAAAAATATCTGACAATACAATGAATAAATAATACTTTATAACTTAAAGCTATCGGTTTTTTAAAATTCCAAAAAGTAAATTTTATTGTTTACAATATGTTACAGAAATGTTATTTGTGAAATTTTGAAGAATATTTATTTTTAAATTCTAAATATTTTGATATAAGAAGAGGTTTATGAAAATGATATAATATTTTTATTTAACTAGTCTTACTTTTAGCTTGTAGTCTAGGTTTTAATTAATTTTGATTGTAGTAGCAGTAGTATTGTAGTAAGATTAGTATGAACGAAGCTTCATGTTTTAGTTAATTATATTTACAATTTGATTAGTATCAATTCAATGATTAGTTTTGATTACCCACAACATATTCATCACTATTAGCAAATATCAATTCTAAATCATAAATAATTTATCGTACCATTTAAAACCTATACATAGTTAAAATAAATTTAAAATAATACACCATACTCACCTAATTTCGGGTACAATATTTATACACTACAAGATAGTAGGTGTTCCATTACGGTGCAGAATTATTATAATAGTTACATTAAAATCACAACTGCATTTAAATTAATTATTTTTATTTTTATTAGTTTAATTATTATTATTTAACTATTCTCTTTAGAATAGTTTAATTATTTTTCTTAAACTATTCTACAAGGTATTAATAGTTTTTGTAGAAGTTTTAAGATTTGAAAGAAAATTTTATGAGCGAAGTTATTTTTAAGTGAACTCAAACAAAACTACATTGTGATCATTTGTTCTTATAACTTATGTTTGAATTGTATTTATGTCTGTGGCAGAATTTTAGCCAATAGTTTTAAAATGCGTTACATAGTTTATACTGTATGTAAAGAATATTATATACAAATTATTACATGTTATTACATATTCATAAAATTATAAAAATACATAAATAATAATAAGTACTCGTAATATAAACATTACATATCCTAAACATTATCTTTAGAACACGCTAACTTTAAGTACTCCGGGTATTTTCAAAATACGATAATAATGGTTTTTGTACTTATTTAACCTTACCATCCAAACCAAGTTATTTTTTCATATTGTATTCTTGATATTCTTATTTATTTTTTTTTACACTCTAAATATATAAATTGTACAGTCAACAGTTTATAAATTTAGTTTTGATGTTATCTAATCTATTAGTCAACTAATAAAAATCACTAAATAGATAATATAGTATCAAGTATAACTATGCTTCACTACAGGATGGTTCTCTACACTTGTTTACCCTTCCCACCATGGTTCTCTTTACCCATCACATCAATATAAAACCTCAGCCTGCTGCCAGTCTCCTGGATAACAAAACTGTATAGTTTACAAAACCATACGTCCTTTCTGGGGCGTTTCAAAATAGTTCAATTATGTTAGAGTTAGTAGAAATTACATTAAAAAGTTCACAATGAAAACCATATTTGCCTAGCTTTTATGTCATGTTTATGTTTTTTGTATATAAAATTTTTCAAATGAACCATTATTAATTAAATTAAATTAATTTCAATGTTACACTAATGGATAAACGGAATCTTTTAGGGATGTTACTACCCCTTGGATAAAGAATTTTGAAAAGTCATTTTCTCCATGATACAAAAGCTATCTTTCTTCTCAATTTCATCAAAATTGGTTCAATGCTACCGAAGAGTTTTCGTTATGAGTTAGTACATCTCTTTTGGATTATTTTAGGCTTTCTTTTTACGTGCTTTATAAAAATAGTTCATATATAATTTTCATTTTAGTTTCAGAAAAAAAATTGCAGAACTCTTTATTATTTTAATTAGGTATAAATATGAAGTAAATCTATCGTGAGTCATTCACATATGGTAGCATTTGGAGTATAAATGGACTACTTTGTACTGAAAATTAACAATTACTTTAATATAGCTACATCAACGTTATGTGTGTATATTATGACAACAAAATTATGTTATTACATAAAATAACAGTGTTTGAAGAATTAAGAATTATTTGAAAAGCTCTAGAAATAACTTTCCTTTTTAAAGGAGTGCCCAATTTATTTTGGAACAAAAACCAGCCCCCACAACACCTCTCCTACTGCCTTACCTGAGAAAACCTGATGGTTTCCAATGTAAACACTCTTGTGTTGCCGTTATTATTGAAGGACCCTCTTAAGTGGCCTCTTCCACTTGATCTATTGTTACCTTCTAAACGAGATAATATTTCAAATAACTGGACCATTTGAGTTGTGTAGTTTCTTTTAAGATAACAATCTAAAAAAATTAAAGTCATATTTGTTTTCCTGGTGCTTGAAACAGTATTATATAGAAATATTATCTGAACAAAATTGTGACTAGTTATGTATTGGTGAGGAGATAAAAAGGACAGATCCTACATAGAAAAAAGTGAAAAACTAACTAGAGTTAATTTAGAACCTCTGTTTTTAGTATTACTCTACTGGTTTTGAAACTAGTTTATATTATTTTAGTTTATAGAATTAGAAAAAAATCTATAATATAAGTTAGTATAACAACGCGTATAGAATTGGTTTAGTTCCACATTAAGATTTTTTTGTGTATTTTAGTGATAATTATTGTTTTCTGAAATTATAATGATGTATTTAATAAGTGAATTCAAAACTAAATGTGTAGTAAAAAAGTTAAAATTAACGATCGTCTTACTTAACCAGGCAAAGTTAGGGCTAAGAAGACCTCCATAACACTTGAGGGCGTTCGTCCGGATGCCCAGTTTAGCGCTCGAAGGAATTAAGTTCTAGATTTTATCACAACTGCCACTAAGAGTAGTAAAGATCCTGACTCACTAACAATCAAGCAATGTATTCCCCTTCTCTCTCTCTCCATCTCATAGCCCCCGCATGCCCCACCCCGGAAATCTGGCAGAAGGATATAACTTATTTATAGTAAACTATAGCAATTAACTATATATATATGTATTATTAGTCTAGATTTTCAGCCATAAATGATTGTACAACTTAATTTCAACTAAAAATTTGAATAAATATCATTTATAGAAAAATTATTAGTAACGTTAAAATTGTTATTTTTTTAGATTTACTAAAGGTACTAGTGTGGTTAGTACCTTTTTTCCACTTTATCAAAAAATGTTAATGAAATATATCACACAGTTTGTAAAAAAGAGGCTAAATTTGTCACTTTGGATAGCCGTATCTCCATAAAGAATGTTTTCTCGTAACAGATTTAGTACTTACATAGATACTAATAATGTTATTAAAAACAATCTCAGAAATAATTTTCGATGGAACCTGGGGACCAACGGCTTAACGTGACTTCTAAGCCAAGGGAGCGGCACGGCAAAAACTCCGGGTGATTGCATCGGGAATCGAACCCGGACTGACTGCGTGACAAGCCATCGCTTTAGTCCCTTGTCTACGACCGCTCCCGTATATTGACAACAATATAAATGGATTTTACGAGTTACCTCACAATTAATTCTCTAACATTGTAGTGTAATTTTCTTGGTACTGTCATGTTGTAAATGATTCCATTAGTCTTAATTCCTAGAAATGTGGTTTGTGATACATGCGTATGTTGGTATGGATTAGCAAAGTGTTTGAATGCGTTTTGATTGGTTAAAATCTGAATGTGATGTTTGTAGGGTTTTCATAAAATAATAAATGTATTGAATATGAATAAATTAATTACTTGTTTATTTTCATTTATGGTTTTGTTATCCAAACTTATTTTGTATCTCATAGTTTCACATTTGTATGTTATTGTTTAGAATACTTGAATTTAGTTTTTGTAAAGATTATTTTATTTCATAATGGGATGAAACGACTCAGTTTTCATACATCCTCTTGCTAGCAACATCCCCTTATTTAGAGAAAATAAAGTTCTAGTTAGACAAATTCTTTTCAACTTGCTTTGTGGGGTTGTTTCTCTCAACATCCATAATAGAGTAAAGTACAGATAAAACCCCTATTAACAGGCCAATGCCGATGGATTGGGTCTCCTAACACCTAACAGAGTTACATTTAACAGGCCAATGCCGATGGATTGGGTCTCCTAACACCTAACAGAGTTACATTTAACAGGCCAATGCCGATGGATTGGGTCTCCTAACACCTAACAGAGTTACATTTAACAGGCCAATGCCGATGGATTGGGTCTCCTAACACCTAACAGAGTTACATTTAACAGGCCAATGCCGATGGATTAGGTCTCCTAACACCTAACAGAGTTACATTTAACAGGCCAATGCCGATGGATTGGGTCTCCTAACACCTAACAGAGTTACATTTAACAGGCCAATGCCGATGGATTGGGTCTCCTAACACCTAACAGAGTTACATTTAACAGGCCAATGCCGATGGATTGGGTCTCCTAACACCTAACAGAGTTACATTTAACAGGCCAATGACGATGGATTGGGTCTCCTAACACCTAACAGAGCTACATTTAACAGGCCAATGCCGATGGATTGGGTCTCCTAACACCTAACAGAGTTACATTTAACAGGCCAATGCCGATGGATTCGGTCTCCTACCACCTAACAGAGTTACATTTAACAGGCCAATGCCGATAGATTGGGTCTCCTAACACCTAACAGAGTTCCATTTAACAGGCCAATGCCGATGGATTGGGTCTCCTAACACCTAACAGAGTTACATTTAACAGGCCAATGCCGATGGATTGGGTCTCCTAACACCTAACAGAATTACATTTAACAGGCCAATGCCGATGGATTGGGTCTCCTAACACCTAACAGAGTTACATTTAACAGGCCAATGCCGATAGATTGGGTCTCCTAACACCTAACAGAATTACATTTAACAGGCCAATGCCGATGGATTGGGTCTCCTAACACCTAACAGAGTTACATTTAACAGGCCAATGCCGATGGATTGGGTCTCCTAACACCTAACAGAATTACATTTAACAGGCCAATGCCGATGGATTGGGTCTCCTAACACCTAACAGAGTTACATTTAACAGGCCAATGCCGATAGATTGGGTCTCCTAACACCTAACAGAGTTACATTTAACAGGCCAATGTCGATGGATTGGGTCTCCTAACACCTAACAGAGTTACATTTAACAGGCCAATGCCGATGGATTGGGTCTCCTAACACCTAACAGAGCTACATTTAACAGGCCAATGCCGATGGATTGGGTCTCCTAACACCTAACAGAGTTACATTTAACAGGCCAATGCCGATGGATTGGGTCTCCTAACACCTAACAGAGTTACATTTAACAGGCCAATGCCGATGGATTGGGTCTCCTAACACCTAACAGAGTTACATTTAACAGGCCAATGCCGATGGATTGGGTCTCCTAACACCTAACAGAGCTACATTTAACAAGCCAATGCCGATGGATTGGGTCTCCTAACACCTAACAGAGCTACATTTAACAGGCCAATGCCGATGGATTGGGTCTCCTAACACCTAACAGAGCTACATTTAACAGGCCAATGCCGATGGATGGGGTCTCCTAACACTTAACAGAGTTACATTTAAAAAGCCAATGCCGATGGATTGGGTCTCCTAACACCTAACAGAGTTACATTTAACAGGCCAATGCCGATGGATTGGGTCTGCTAACACCTAACAGAGTTACGTTTAACAGGCCAATGCCGATGGATTGGGTCTCCTAACACCTAACAGAGTTACATTTAACAGGCCAATGCCGATGGATTGGGTCTCCTAACACCTAACAGAGTTACATTTAACAGGCCAATGCCGATGGATTTGGTCTCCTAACACCTAACAGAGTTACATTTAACAAGCCAATGCCGATGGATTGGGTCTCCTAACACCTAACAGAGTTACATTTAACAGGCCAATGCCGATGGATTGGGTCTCCTAACACCTAACAGAGTTACATTTAACAGGCCAATGCCGATGGATTGGGTCTCCTAACACCTAACAGAGCTACATTTAACAGGCCAATGCCGATGGATTGGGTCTCCTAACACCTAACAGAGCTACATTTAACAGGCCAATGCCGATGGATTGGGTCTCCTAACACCTAACAGAGCTACATTTAACAGGCCAATGCCGATGGATGGGGTCTCCTAACACTTAACAGAGTTACATTTAAAAAGCCAATGCCGATGGATTGGGTCTCCTAACACCTAACAGAGTTACATTTAACAGGCCAATGCCGATGGATTGGGTCTGCTAACACCTAACAGAGTTACGTTTAACAGGCCAATGCCGATGGATTGGGTCTCCTAACACCTAACAGAGTTACATTTAACAGGCCAATGCCGATGGATTGGGTCTCCTAACACCTAACAGAGTTACATTTAACAGGCCAATGCCGATGGATTTGGTCTCCTAACACCTAACAGAGTTACATTTAACAAGCCAATGCCGATGGATTGGGTATCCTAACACCTAAGAGAGTTACATTTAACAGGCCAATGCCGATGGATTGGGTCTCCTAACACCTAACAGAGCTACATTTAACAGGTTAATGCCGATGGATTGGGTCTCCTAACACCTAACAGAGTTACATTTAACAGGCCAATGCCGATGGATTGGGTCTCCGAACACCTAACAGAGTTACAGTTAACAGGCCAATGCCGATGGATTGGGTCTCCTAACACCTAACAGAGTTACATTTAACAGGCCAATGCCGATGGATTGGGTCTCCTAACACCTAACAGAGCTACATTTATCAGGCCAATGCCGATGGATTGGGTCTCCTAACACCTAACAGAGCTACATTTAACAGGCCAATGCCGATGGATTGGGTCTCCTAACACCTAACAGAGTTACATTTAACAGGCCAATGCCGATGGATTGGGTCTCCTAACACCTAACAGAGTTACATTTAACAGGCCAATGCCGATGGATTGGGTCTCCTAACACCTAACAGAGCTACATTTATCAGGCCAATGCCGATGGATTGGGTCTCCTAACACCTAACAGAGTTACATTTAACAGGCCAATGTCGATGGATTGGGTCTCCTAACACCTAACAGAGTTACATTTAACAGGCCAATGCCGATGGATTGGGTCTCCTAACACCTAACAGAGCTACATTTAACAGGCCAATGCCGATGGATTGGGTCTCCTAACACCTAACAGAGCTACATTTAACAGGCCAATGCCGATGGATTGGGTCTCCTAACACCTAACAGAGTTACATTTAACAGGCCAATGCCGATGGATTGGGTCTCCTAACACCTAACAGAGTTACATTTAACAGGCCAATGCCGATGGATTGGGTCTCCTAACACCTAACAGAGTTACATTTAACAGGCCAATGCCGATGGATTGGGTCTCCTAACACCTAACAGAGCTACATTTAACAGGCCAATGCCGATGGATTGGGTCTCCTAACACCTAACAGAGCTACATTTAACAGGCCAATGCCGATGGATGGGGTCTCCTAACACTTAACAGAGTTACATTTAAAAAGCCAATGCCGATGGATTGGGTCTCCTAACACCTAACAGAGTTACATTTAACAGGCCAATGCCGATGGATTGGGTCTCCTAACACCTAACAGAGCTACATTTAACAGGCCAATGCCGATGGATTGGGTCTCCTAACACCTAACAGAGCTACATTTAACAGCCTCCTTACTTCTATCACCACTAACTCCCTTAGTACAGATAAAACCCCTATTAACAGGCCAATGCCGATGGATTGGGTCTCCTAACACCTAACAGAGTTACATTTAACAGGCCAATGCCGATGGATTGGGTCTCCTACCACCTAACAAAGTTACATTTAACAGGCCAATGCCGATAGATTGGGTCTCCTAACACCTAACAGAGTTACATTTAACAGGCCAATGCCGATGGATTGGGTCTCCTAACACCTAACAGAGTTACATTTAACAGGCCAATGCCGATGGATTGGGTCTCCTAACACCTAACAGAGTTACATTTAACAGGCCAATGCCGATGGATTGGGTCTCCTAACAGCTAAGAGAGTTACATTTAACAGGCCAATGCCGATGGATTGGGTCTCCTAACACCTAACAGAGTTACATTTAACAGGCCAATGCCGATGGATTGGGTCTCCTAACACCTAACAGAGTTACATTTAACAGGCCAATGCCGATGGATTGGGTCTTCTAACACCTAACAGAGTTACATTTAACAGGCCAATGCCGATGGATTGGGTCTCCTAACACCTAACAGAGTTACATTTAACAGGCCAATGCCGATGGATTGGGTCTCCTAACACCTAACAGAGTTACATTTAACAGGCCAATGCCGATGGATTGGGTCTCCTAACACCTAACAGAGTTACATTTAACAGGCCAATGCCGATGGATTGGGTCTCCTAACACCTAACAGAGTTACATTTAACAGGCCAATGACGATGGATTAGGTCTCCTAACACCTAACAGAGCTACATTTAACAGGCCAATGCCGATGGATTGGGTCTCCTAACACCTAACAGAGTTACATTTAACAGGCCAATGCCGATGGATTGGGTCTCCTACCACCTAACAGAGTTACATTTAACAGGCCAATGCCGATAGATTGGGTCTCCTAACACCTAACAGAGTTCCATTTAACAGGCCAATGCCGATGGATTGGGTCTCCTAACACCTAACAGAGTTACATTTAACAGGCCAATGCCGATGGATTGGGTCTCCTAACACCTAACAGAATTACATTTAACAGGCCAATGCCGATGGATTGGGTCTCCTAACACCTAACAGAGTTACATTTAACAGGCCAATGCCGATAGATTGGGTCTCCTAACACCTAACAGAGTTACATTTAACAGGCCAATGTCGATGGATTGGGTCTCCTTACACCTAACAGAGTTACATTTAACAGGCCAATGCCGATGGATTGGGTCTCCTAACACCTAACAGAGCTACATTTAACAGGCCAATGCCGATGGATTGGGTCTCCTAACACCTAACAGAGTTACATTTAACAGGCCAATGCCGATGGATTGGGTCTCCTAACACCTAACAGAGTTACATTTAACAGGCCAATGCCGATGGATTGGGTCTCCTAACACCTAACAGAGTTACATTTAACAGGCCAATGCCGATGGATTGGGTCTCCTAACACCTAACAGAGCTACATTTAACAGGCCAATGCCGATGGATTGGGTCTCCTAACACCTAACAGAGCTACATTTAACAGGCCAATGCCGATGGATTGGGTCTCCTAACACCTAACAGAGTTACATTTAACAGACCAATGCCGATGGATGGGGTCTCCTAACACTTAACAGAGTTACATTTAAAAAGCAAATGCCGATGGATTGGGTCTCCTAACACCTAACAGAGTTACATTTAACAGGCCAATGCCGATGGATTGGGTCTGCTAACACCTAACAGAGTTACGTTTAACAGGCCAATGCCGATGGATTGGGTCTCCTAACACCTAACAGAGTTACATTTAACAGGCCAATGCCGATGGATTGGGTCTCCTAACACCTAACAGAGTTACATTTAACAGGCCAATGCCGATGGATTTGGTCTCCTAACACCTAACAGAGTTACATTTAACAAGCCAATGCCGATGGATTGGGTATCCTAACACCTAAGAGAGTTACATTTAACAGGCCAATGCCGATGGATTGGGTCTCCTAACACCTAACAGAGCTACATTTAACAGGCTAATGCCGATGGATCGGGTCTCCTAACACCTAACAGAGTTACATTTAACAGGCCAATGCCGATGGATTGGGTCTCCGAACACCTAACAGAGTTACATTTAACAGGCCAATGCCGATGGATTGGGTCTCCTAACACCTAACAGAGTTACATTGAACAGGCCAATGCCGATGGATTGGGTCTCCTAACACCTAACAGAGCTACATTTTTCAGGCCAATGCCGATGGATTGGGTCTCCTAACACCTAACAGTGCTACATTTAACAGGCCATTGCCGATGGATTGGGTCTCCTAACACCTAACAGAGTTACATTTAACAGGCCAATGCCGATGGATTGGGTCTCCTAACACCTAACATAGTTACATTTAACAGGCCAATGCCGATGGATTGGGTCTCCTAACACCTAACAGAGTTACATTTAACAGGCCAATGCGATGGATTGGGTCTCCTAACACCTAACAGAGCTACATTTAACAGGCCAATGCCGATGGATTGGGTCTCCTAACACCTAACAGAGCTACATTTAACAGGCCAATGCCGATGGATTGGGTCTCCTAACACCTAACAGAGCTACATTTAACAGGCCAATGCCGATAGATTGGGTCTCCTAACACCTTAACAGAGTTACATTTAAAAAGGCCAATGCCGATGGATTGGGTCTCCTAACACCTAACAGAGTTACATTTAACAGGCCAATGCCGATGGATTGGGTCTCCTAACACCTAACAGAGCTTACATTTAACAGGCCAATGCCGATGGATTGGGTCTCCTAACACCTAACAGAGCTACATTTAACAGCCTCCTTACTTCTATCACCACTAACTCCCTTAGTACAGATAAAACCCCTATTAACAGGCCACTGCCGATGGATTGGGTCTCCTAACACCTAACAGAGTTACATTTAACAGGCCAATGCCGATGGATTGGGTCTCCTACCACCTAACAAAGTTACATTTAACAGGCCAATGCCGATAGATTTGGGTCTCCTAACACCTAACAGAGTTACATTTAACAGGCCAATGCCGATGGATTGGGTCTCCTAACATCTAACAGAGTTACATTTAACAGGCCAATGCCGATGGATTTGGGTCTCCTAACACCTAACAGAGTTACATTTAACAGGCCAATGCCGATGGATTGGGTCTCCTAACACCTAACAGAGTTACATTTAACAGGCCAATGCCGATGGATTGGGTCTCCTAACACCTAACAGAGTTACCATTTAACAGGCCAATGTCGATAATTGGGTCTCCTAATACCTAACAGAGTTACATTTAACCAGGCCAATGCCGATGGATTGGGTCTCCTAACACCTAACAGAGCTACATTTAACAGGCCAATGCCGATGGATTGGGTCTCCTAACACCTAACAGAGTTACATTTAACAGGCCAATGCCGATGGATTGGGTCTCCTAACACCTAACAGAGTTACATTTAACAGGCCAATGCCGATGGATTGGGTCTCCTAACACCTAACAGAGTTACATTTAACAGGCCAATGCCGATGGATTGGGTCTCCTAACACCTAACAGAGCTACATTTAACAGGCCAATGCCGATGGATTGGGTCTCCTAACACCTAACAGAGCTACATTTAACAGGCCAATGCCGATGGATTGGGTCTCCTAACACCTAACAGAGCTACATTTAACAGGCCAATGCCGATGGATGGGGTCTCCTAACACTTAACAGAGTTACATTTAAAAAGCCAATGCCGATGGATTGGGTCTCCTAACACCTAACAGAGTTACATTTAACAGGCCAATGCCGATGGATTGGGTCTGCTAACACCTAACAGAGTTACGTTTAACAGGCCAATGCCGATGGATTGGGTCTCCTAACACCTAAACAGAGTTACATTTAACAGGCTAATGCCGATGGATTGGGTCTCCTAACACCTAACAGAGTTACATTTAACAGGCCAATGCCGATGGATTGGGTCTCCCTAACACCTAACAGAGTTACATTTAACAGGCCAATGCCGATGGATTGGGTCTCCTAACACCTAACAGAGTTACATTTAACAGGCCAATGCCGATGATTGGGTCTCCTAACACCTAACAGAGCTACATTTATCAGGCCAATGCCGATGGATTCGGGTCTCCTAACACCTAACAGAGCTACATTTAAACAGGCCAATGCCGATGGATTGGGTCTCCTAAACACCTAACAGAGTTACAGTTAAACAGGCCAATGCCGATGGATTGGGTCTCCTAACACCTAACAGAGTTACATTTAACAGGCCAATGCCGATGGAATTGGGTCTCCTAACACCTAACAGAGCTACATTTATCAGGCAATGCCGATGGATTGGGTCTCCTAACACCTAACAGAGCTACATTTAACAGGCCAATGCCGATGGATTGGGTCTCCTAACACCTAACAGAGTTACATTTAACAGGCCAATGTCGATGGATTGGGTCTCCTAACACCTAACAGAGTTACATTTAACAGGCCAATGCCGATGGATTGGGTCTCCTAACACCTAACAGAGTTACATTTAACAGGCCAATGCCGATGGAATTGGGTCTCCTAACACCTAACAGAGCTACATTTAACAGGCCAATGCCGATGGATTGGGTCTCCTAACACCTAACAGAGCTACATTTAACAGGCCAATGCCGATGGATGGGGTCTCCTAACACTTAACAGAGTTACATTTAAAAAGCCAATGCCGATGGATTGGGTCTCCTAACACCTAACAGAGTTACATTTAACAGGCCAATGCCGATGGATTGGGTCTCCTAACACCTAACAGAGCTACATTTAACAGGCCAATGCCGATGGATTGGGTCTCCTAACACCTAACAGAGCTACATTTAACAGCCTCCTTACTTCTATCACCACTAACTCCCTTAGTACAGATAAAACCCCTATTAACAGGCCAATGCCGATGGATTGGGTCTCCTAACACCTAACAGAGTTACATTTAACAGGCCAATGCCGATGGATTGGGTCTCCTACCACCTAACAAAGTTACATTTAACAGGCCAATGCCGATAGATTGGGTCTCCTAACACCTAACAGAGTTACATTTAACAGGCCAATGCCGATGGATTGGGTCTCCTAACACCTAACAGAGTTACATTTAACAGGCCAATGCCGATGGATTGGGTCTCCTAACACCTAACAGAGTTACATTTAACAGGCCAATGCCGATGGATTGGGTCTCCTAACACCTAACAGAGTTACATTTAACAGGCCAATGCCGATGGATTGGGTCTCCTAACACCTAACAGAGTTACATTTAACAGGCCAATGTCGATGGATTGGGTCTCCTAACACCTAACAGAGTTACATTTAACAGGCCAATGCCGATGGATTGGGTCTCCTAACACCTAACAGAGCTACATTTAACAGGCCAATGCCGATGGATTAGGTCTCCTAACACCTAACAGAGTTACATTTAACAGGCCAATGCCGATGGATTGGGTCTCCTAACACCTAACAGAGTTACATTTAACAGGTTAATGCCGATGGATTGGGTCTCCTAACACCTAACAGAGTTACATTTAACAGGCCAATGCCGATGGATTGGGTCTCCTAACACCTAACAGAGCTACATTTAACAGGCCAATGCCGATGGATTGGGTCTCCTAACACCTAACAGAGCTACATTTAACAGGCCAATGCCGATGGATTGGGTCTCTTAACACCTAACAGAGCTACATTTAACAGGCCAATGCCGATGGATGGGGTCTCCTAACACTTAACAGAGTTACATTTAAAAAGCCAATGCCGATGGATTGGGTCTCCTAACACCTAACAGAGTTACATTTAACAGGCCAATGCCGATGGATTGGGTCTGCTAACACCTAACAGAGTTACGTTTAACAGGCCAATGCCGATGGATTGGGTCTCCTAACACCTAACAGATTTACATTTAACAGGCCAATGCCGATGGATTGGGTCTCCTAACACCTAACAGAGTTACATTTAACAGGCCAATGCCGATGGATTTGGTCTCCTAACACCTAACAGAGTTACATTTAACAAGCCAATGCCGATGGATTGGGTATCCTAACACCTAAGAGAGTTACATTTAACAGGCCAATGCCGATGGATTGGGTCTCCTAACACCTAACAGAGCTACATTTAACAGGTTAATGCCGATGGATTGGGTCTCCTAACACCTAACAGAGTTACATTTAACAGGCCAATGCCGATGGATTGGGTCTCCGAACACCTAACAGAGTTACAGTTAACAGGCCAATGCCGATGGATTGGGTCTCCTAACACCTAACAGAGTTACATTTAACAGGCCAATGCCGATGGATTGGGTCTCCTAACACCTAACAGAGCTACATTTATCAGGCCAATGCCGATGGATTGGGTCTCCTAACACCTAACAGAGCTACATTTAACAGGCCAATGCCGATGGATTGGGTCTCCTAACACCTAACAGAGTTACATTTAACAGGCCAATGCCGATGGATTGGGTCTCCTAACACCTAACAGAGTTACATTTAACAGGCCAATGCCGATGGATTGGGTCTCCTAACACCTAACAAAGCTACATTTAACAGGCCAATGACGATGGATTGGGTCTCCTAACACCTAACAGAGTTACATTTAACAGGCCAATGCCGATGGATTGGGTCTCCTAACACCTAACAGAGTTACATTTAACAGGCCAATGCCGATGGATTGGGTCTCCTAACCCCTAACAGAGCTACATTTAACAGGCCAATGCCGATGGATTGGGTCTCCTAACACCTAACAGAGCTACATTTAACAGCCTCCTTACTTCTATCACCACTAACTCCCTTAGTACAGATAAAACCCCTATTAACAGGCCAATGCCGATGGATTGGGTCTCCTAACACCTAACAGAGCTACATTTAACAGCCTCCTTACTTCTACCACCACTAACTCCCTTAGTACAGATAAAACCCCTATTAACAGGCCAATGCCGATGGATTGGGTCTCCTAACACCTAACAGAGGTACATTTAACAGCCTCCTTACTTTTATCACCACTAACTCCCTTAGTACAGATAAAACTCCTATTAACAGGCCAATGCCGATGGATTGGGTCTCCTAACACCTAACAGAGCTACATTTAACAGCCTCATTACTTATATCACCACTAACTCCCTTAGTACAGATAAAACCCCTATTAACAGGCCAATGCCGATGGATTGGGTCTCCTAACACCTAACAGAGCTTTATTTAACAGCCTCCTTACTTCTATCACCACTAACTCCCTTAGTACAGATAAAACCCCTATTAACAGGCCAATGCCGATGGATTGGGTCTCCTAACACCTAACAGAGCTACATTTAACAGCCTCCTTACTTCTATCACCACTAACTCCCTTAGTACAGATAAAACCCCTATTAACAGGCCAATGCCGATGGATTGGGTCTCCTAACACCTAACAGAGCTACAATTAACAGCCTCCATACTTCTATCACCACTAACTCTCTTAGTACAGATAAAACCCCTATTAACAGGCCAATGCCGATGGATTGGGTCTCCTAACACCTAACAGAGCTACATTTAACAGCCTCCTTACTTCTATCACCACTAACTCCCTTAGTACAGATAAAACCCCTATTAACAGGCCAATGCCGATGGATTGGGTCTCCTAACACCTAACAGAGCTACATTTAACAGCCTCATTACTTATATCACCACTAACTCCCTTAGTACAGATAAAACCCCTATTAACAGGCCAATGCCGATGGATTGGGTCTCCTAACACCTAACAGAGCTTTATTTAACAGCCTCCTTACTTCTATCACCACTAACTCCCTTAGTACAGATAAAACCCCTATTAACAGGCCAATGCCGATGGATTGGGTCTCCTAACACCTAACAGAGCTACATTTAACAGCCTCCTTACTTCTATCACCACTAACTCCCTTAGTACAGATAAAACCCCTATTAACAGGCCAATGCCGATGGATTGGGTCTCCTAACACCTAACAGAGCTACAATTAACAGCCTCCATACTTCTATCACCACTAACTCTCTTAGTACAGATAAAACCCCTATTAACAGGCCAATGCCGATGGATTGGGTCTCCTAACACCTAACAGAGCTACATTTAACAGCCTCCTTACTTCTATCACCACTAACTCCCTTAGTACAGATAAAACCCCTATTAACAGGCCAATGCCGATGGATTGGGTCTCCTAACACCTAACAGAGCTACAATTAACAGCCTCCATACTTCTATCACCACTAACTCTCTTAGTACAGATAAAACCCCTATTAACAGGCCAATGCCGATGGATTGGGTCTCCTAACACCTAACAGAGCTACATTTAACAGCCTCCTTACTTATATCACCACTAACTCCCTTAGTACAGTAGCAATTTGAGAATTACGCTTATTTTAGGACGAATTCTAAACTAAAATTTAAATATTTTTAACATATTCCTTACATATTGGGATATTGTGCAGGTGAAAGCACTGATGAAAACTTTTAATAAGGGTGGTAAATCATTAAGATTTTTTATTATAAAAAATAGGGGTGTTTGTATGTTCATAGAACTTGAAATTTACTTGAATATATAATATAATACAATGTAATACAATGTAACTTGATTATATATTAATTTTTAACAGAAACAAAATTTAAACTAAAATTTAGTGAAGTATTTGAAACGTATGATAGCCAATAATGGCAGAGTACCTGGGGTTTCGTAATATAAGATGCATTGTCCAAGGTTTGAATCTATATGTTGACAGTCAATACTTCATCACACTTTGTTTTTGTTTAAATTTTAAATAAATAAACAACTAAAGAATATTTATTTCATACGTATAGGAATAATATAAATGATTTTTATACATTTAAATTTGATATATTGAAACCATTTTATTTTGTAATTTAAGATACCCTGTCTCTAATACACGTATATCAAATTTCATAAGTTGAAATACAATCAAATATCTTATAAAGCATAATGTTACCAAATACACCAAATTAATATTTGTATATTGATGTGGCATAGGTGGGTGGAGCAGTTGAAAGCTAAGTTTTTAACCTTAACAAAAACTTTGATTACTTACTTAAATCGTGCTAGAGCCTGATTGAAATTTTCAGATAGTTTATAAGGTGCACTATGCTTATAATTACGTGAAACAATCAAATTCACTGTGTTTTTAATTGGTGAAACTTAATCATAATCTAGTATTTATCTAGGATTACATCTAAACTACACCTACGCAGATCAGTTCGTATTAATCTAAAAAAAAAAAAACTATGATTTGTTCATGCATAAGGATTTTTGACTCTCAAAAGTTGCATTTTATTGACATATTTAAAAAATATTTTAAGGATAACTAAAATTTCAGTATGTTAGTTTGTTAACGATTTGTTGTTTTTTTTATGTTCAACAAAAATATATCATATGGTATTAAAACATTTTCCATTCCTAAAAACACACTTTTCCCGTACCTAACAAAATCTATAATTGTATTCTAACACTATACACCCTCAACAACACTTTTTGGTTTGCGATAGTATAAAGGAACTATCTTCCGAGATGGCTTGCCACCATCGGCCACCAGAAAAAATTCTTATTTTGTAGTAAGCTATTGCTTATTTAACGATAAAGCATATGGCCACAAAAGTATTTTTACCGTGTTATTTAGAAAAACAATCGTTAAGACTAAAACATTATACAGTTTCAAGATTTATTAGGGACTTAGAAAGTGTACAGATACTGATTTTTAACGTTTCCATTATAACAATGAATGTACCATTTTAAAAATATCTATATACTAACTAACTGTAATAGTTATTTCAACTAAATAACATGTTAAGATAACTTAATGAACAAAAATATGAACAATTATTTTGCTTTGCTCTACTAATTCACCACTAAAAATGAGAATACTAAAGCGAATTCAATTATTTAGGTTGATTTAGATACTACAAAGAGGTATTCGAAGTTTGTTAGTAAAATAATTACAATTGTAAAAATTACATCCTTCTCTAACATAAAATAGTAAAAAATATTTCATTGTTACATTTTTCTTGAGTGGTAATATTAGCAGTGCCATTTAACAATTCAGCGTTGTTATTAAAAAGTTTTTGATTATATTTATATAATATAAAAATTAGGTCAGATAAGTCAGTATTTGTCTGTGTAAGAAGATGACTTTTCTAAGGGAAGATTTCCACCTGTGTGTATACAGTTGAGCGAGCTCAATTTATATGATAATTTTGAGAAGGAATGTTAGAATGGCTATTTCTCTGGCTATTTTCAAACTAGTAATAAATTGAGGAACAATGGTAGATCGTTATCTTCTATTTGTGTCAGTAATTTGTGTTAAAAAATGGTAACACTTCCATTTAGTAATAATTGTTTATCACTATTTTTAATATTCTTATGACCATGATTTCAAAGCAGAACATTTTCTCAACTGGTCACTCCTAGGGGACTATTTAGTGTAACGAATAATCCCCTACGATTATACAGTAAATAAATGTAGGCAAAAACTGATGTTTGCCTTCATTTAAAATTAATTCCTAATATTGTTAAAGAGTAAGAACTAGATACCGTTTTCTTACTATTTAAAATAATTTTAAAAATCGACAATTACTTTTAATGTACTTATATTAATTGGTTGCATTTATTCAATCAGAGAAGATTAATATGAAAACTATTGACTGATTTTACGTGTTGTATAAATCATTGCCATTTTATACATGCGAAGAAGTGTATTTCTATTTGTTTATTTGGAAATGCCTACCATGTGGGACGGCCCACAGAGAAAATCATAAAAATTATAAAAAAAACATAAAAATGTAAGCTTGGCTCGAGTGGTACGCCATTTAAAGAGCTCAGTTAGTACAGTTGTACTGCGCAATCCGAATCAGAACTAAGACGATCCAATCAGAACTGGCGGAGTGTATTAGGTACACATTGCGAAGTACGTTAGTCGTTGCCATTTACGACTGGATCGTCGTATTCACGTGTGGCGTTCAACTCTACTAACGAAGCTCTTTAAAATGAGGTATGACTTCATTTCATATTTGTATGACTTCCTCTGTGGGCTGTCCCCTCATGGTAATATCAAGGGAAATAGTTAACATATCCATATAAAATATATTATATCTGCTATGGTTTGTTTAGCATTAAGCTGTACTCAAATTTTATAGACATCATAAAAGATATCAAATTTTATTAAACAATTAAACAACTAAAAGCACTCTGTTTTCAGGTTATGTTTCTTTCACACTCAAATAAGAAAACGTCATTAACTACTGAATAGGTGACTTTTGACTTTACTTAAATTACTTTAATAAAACACATTCAAGCAATTATACATTAATTTATATTTATTTATACACTATTAGTTTACTAAACACATGTTTTTTTAATTTAGTTCAAGACATTCCGAAAATTGAGATATACTGTTCGTGAACAAAAAGTATTAATTCTAAGCACTTAAATATAAGAAAAATATTTTAGTAAACGGTTCTATTTTCCCTCTTATGGTGGGCTTTATAATAT
This sequence comes from Stictocephala bisonia, assembly GCA_035578905.1. Lineage (NCBI taxonomy): Eukaryota > Metazoa > Arthropoda > Insecta > Hemiptera > Membracidae > Stictocephala > Stictocephala bisonia. The sequence continues at coordinate 9,016,416 of JAQJVL010000003.1, forward strand.
TTAAAATCCTTAGAATGAAAGATAAAATTACATTTTCAATAAAAACAGACTTGTTTTATTATATTATGAAGGTGATATTCCAAAGTTAAATTTTGTTTTATTTTTATTGCGCTCATATTTTCCGTGCCAGTAAAGCTGTATATTAATTACGGGCGGTGACAAGTGTATTGTTCTTCATTTAGTTGTAATTCAGATACCATCTGTTGCCACTAAAGGCATGAAAAATAAACAAACACAATAAATAATACGTTGTAAAAATATGCGTTAGGATCAACATTTTCTACTAAAATTATTGTAGGAATTTTATTTGAAAGATTAATATTAGGAATAAACATGTATTTACTTGGAGTTTTTGAAGGAAATTGTTTTTTATCTTAAAATTTCTGAGTAACAGATTTATACTATTAATGTATTATAATAAATAGTGTATAACATAATCATAACTAAATTAAAGTAATAGAAACCGTAAAGTATAACACGTAACTATATATTTGTGTCAAAGAAGCATTTCTTTGAAAACTTAAATTGATAGGCAAATGGAACTGTGTGATAATTTTGCATATGATAATGGATTCCAAAGAACTATACCGTTAATACTTCAAAGAGCTTCATTTACTAAATAATAATATTTATTAATTTCCTACGGCCCCAGACTAGCCTCAGTTGAACTAGTTAATAATTAGTAATTAATTAAATATTAAATATAATTAAATATTATGAGATCCAAGTTTTTAATAAGGTTACATGCCATTTTAATTATAATTCAACAAGATATTATATAAGAAAAATATATTTCGATGAAACATTCTGTAGATAATTAAGTGATTATAATGGATAACAAGACTGGAAACATTTAATTTCCTGAGGGATACAATTCAATTCCCGTTTCATCCACGACATCGAATGAGACCACCTTCTATGTCTACTGCCACCAATTCTACTGCCACCTTTGAAAAATCAACAGTGTGGAACAGCCTTTGAACAAACCTTTTATGTAACCTAGGAG